>JASANH010001002.1:0-55524 GCA_030248295.1 Mesodorylaimus sp. YZB2_4
AAGGGTTTAGCTTTGATCGAGTAATTTCACGGATTTTGGCCGCTGAAGATGGGATGCACAAGGTAAGCGTAGGTATTTTTTAAGTAAGTCTTTTTGATTTTTCATAATATCGGTGGTGCGTAAAATTTTTTCGAAGATTGACCAAGTTTTTAATATGTTAATTTTGGATTGTCCGGTTTGACGATGTTGTTTATACAACATCCTCGAGCGAATTCGCGTGTCCGAGTGTCTGAAAATCGTGAGTTTCAGCGCCGATTTCAAGTTGGACCAAGAATGTTTGAACAAGCAACCCGAAGAAGTGTTTGATATTATTTGCAAATTGGGCGAAGGGTGAGTCATTTTCTTGATTCGGTAGAACTATCGAATAATTGCGGGGTATTTCTTGTTGCAGGTCGTACGGGTCTGTGTTCAAGGCCATGCACAAGGCCACCGGCCAACTGCTAGCCATCAAACAAGTCCCAGTCGACACCGATTTGCAGGAAATCATCAAGGAAATATCAATTATGCAACAGTGCGATAGTCCCTTCGTCGTCAAATATTATGGCAGTTATTTCAAAAATTCTGATTTATGGGTGAGTGCCAAACAAAAAATATGGTCAAAACTAGACTAACGAGGGAAGCTATCTGACTGTCCCCTCAGTATCCCATACACCGTAGTTTCTATGGTCATATGGGATGTCTTGCGAGGCTTTCTGAGAGACTCCACCAGGGGCTGGCCAGTCGACTTTTTTGACCCTCCTTTTTTATGTTCAATCGACAGTACTCACGATACTGATTGTCTTGGCGGGAGTAAAATGTAATATGGAAATGAAGCACATTGTAGGCAAAAAAGGGTCGCTTTCGGTCAAAAATCATTACTTGCTTACTTTTATGTCTAAAACATTATTAGAAATACAGAAATGGCCGCAAAATTCAAAGGAATCTGCAACTGTTTCTGAAACTACTATAGCTCTAACCGTTTATGAGATATTCAACAAAAACCGTCCGTGATCAGTCATATGGGCCTTAATCGATTATGGGCAAATTATTAAAACCCATAACCAACGCTGATTTATCACTGAAATTGTAGCCTAGGGCCCCTACACCAAAAAACAGCTCGAAATTTCACCCTACGACCATGGGTTATTGTGCACATGTGAGATAATTGAACCCCATTCAGGCGATTTTAGCCAAAACTGATCAATGATTGTAGCTGTTGATTGGCGGATCACTAATAGCCTATATTGTAGCCCATGGAAAGAGCTTTCAGATGCTTTTTTCCGCGTTAAAATTCTTTGATTTTTGCCCGAGATATTGAAGAAAATTCGAATTCGGAAGGAGTGCCTACAGTACGCACCTTTTGAATTTCCCGCCCGCGTGCCGTTTGTGACATGAAAGGGGATTTGGCCGCTTACTCTGGGAATCACCAGTGAATTTATAAATTTTCTTTTTTTTAAAAGAAAGACAGATAGTCTAGCACAGAATTAGACTGACACTTAGTGAAAAAGTTATGAATCAACTAGCGATTTCCAGAGTAAGCATCCAAATCCGCCCTTCTGTCATAGTAGCACGCGGGCGGGAAATTCAAAAGGTTTGTTCTGTATAGGCACTACTTCCGAATTTGAGTTTGACCTTTAAAGTGTTTTTTCTTTTCTTACATAGGCAGTTTATAAAAATTTCACCTTACGCCTAGACAACTAGTTCTGTGAGTACTTTTGAGAGAGCTCATAAAAAACGGGCGTCAAAAAATTCGCCTGGCCAGCCCCAGGTCGAGTCGCTCAGGAGCCCTCTCGTAATTATTTTCCCCGATACTGAGGGGGACAGTCCCAGCATCGACCGACCCGCCGATCCGGGCCGGATCGGAATTTTAAATTCCCGCTAAAATTTTTTCTCTTGCGTCCAGTCATGTCTTCATGCAGGGGGCAACCCTGACTTAAACGCCTCAGTTCTATACTGGCTGAAGACGTCATTTAGGAAACCCGTTCTCAGAGAACTGGCTGTGGGCGATTCACCAGGAATTCTATTGGAGGTGGAAAAGTGGTGCCCTCGACTAAGAAAACTGGTCCTGATTGCTAGTCGGGGCCTTCCGTTCTTGCCCTCTATCATCCGGAAACGCTGATTCTGGCGCAGGATGCCCTCGGCGGTGATGCTCCAGCGGAGCAGCTACAAGTCAGGCCGTCAGAGGGAACCTGCTATGAGAGTTAATCACCTCACACACTGCCGCACCTGTCATTATGACTGCTGGCTGGCAACTGGCAAAACCCACAGGAAATTGGGGTAGGTGGGGGGGGCCCAGCCCAATAACATTTAAAAAGCTGTCATATCAGCCACCTTCCACTCTAAGAAGTCAAGTCTAGAAGCGAAACGGGATATTGCAGGTGCAGTTGGACAGTAAAAATTTGTAAAATTCTACGCTGTCGCCTCAGACAGCATGGGGCAAGGGACGAGCACGTTAACTTTGTCCTAAAGTTCTCCTCCCCTGTCCGTTTTTGTCCGAAATCCGTCAGCCCCTTCCTCCTTGACTGCGGGTGTTTGTTATCGATGGTTATCGATCAAAGAAAAAATGTGCATCATGCCAGAAAACTAATGAGTGGGCGGAATACAGCGTTGGGTCGAGTGGATCGGGTCGGTTTGGTGACCTCACACCCGGGTCGGTCGATGCTGGGGACAGTCAGATAGGCCCTCATAAGTTGATTCATAATTCGAATTTTGGTTTTTGGTTTTTTGCTCTTTGCCGCCGTTGCGCATTGTACTGTTTCAGATCGTGATGGAATACTGCGGGGCGGGTTCCGTGTCCGACATAATGCGACTGCGCAAGAAGACTCTGACAGAGGATGAGATCGCCATCGTGCTGCAGGACACGTTGAAGGGCCTGCAGTATTTGCACAGTCGCAGAAAAATACACCGCGACGTCAAGGCTGGCAATATTCTGCTCAACACCGAAGGACACGCAAAGCTGGCCGACTTCGGTGTGGCTGGTCAACTGACGGTAAGAAGGGTCCGTGATGTGGGATAATGGATAAAGCTGGAGTTCCATGCTCGCAGGACACCATGGCCAAGAGGAACACGGTGATCGGCACCCCCTTCTGGTAATTTTCTTTCGAATAGTGCATGTAAGACAGCAGGACGAGACACTTTTAGGATGGCGCCCGAGGTCATACAAGAAGTGGGCTACGATTACAAGGCCGACATATGGTCGCTGGGAATCACGGCCTTGGAGCTGGCCGAGGGAAAACCCCCCTACGCCGATATACACCCCATGAGGGTAAGTCATGTCATGTCGTACTTTATCCATAGCCAAGCACAATGCAACGCACTCGAGGGCTAAGGAACACAATAAACGACAATCATTTTGTACCGAGGCGGGAGTCGAACCCTCCCCCGTAAGTGCGAGAGACAGACGCCCAAACCCGCGAGGCCACGACCCCGGTGGAAGTGCGATTGGACGGTTACCTGTCAATACTTTCCCTCGTGTGACACGCTCACCGGTTATTGATGTAATACCTGCCACAGTAGGTTTGAATCAGCCCTGCGCGGTCCTTGCCAAAACGGTCGCTGACAATGATAACCCTTGATTAGTCCGACGGGCGAACACCTCGACGATGGTACAGCCAAAGAAGTGAAGAGCATCATAATAGAAGAGGGCTAGGGGTGATACTCAACCGCACGGTCGATGAGGTAGATGATAATTGACTAGCAGTCCAGAGGGACCGACTGAGGCCGTACGGGGTACCTGCTAGAACCAGTCGGGATCAGATCTGGCTCGCTTTGCTCTCATTTAGAAGCCTGAGCAGGAAGTATGCACGCGTGCTGGGCGGTCTCAATTAGACAGGGAAGGAACACTCATCAATAAATGCGGGTTACACTGACTGGGAAACAGCAACCATCAGGAAAGGGATCGCCAGTTTGGCCAAAGGTCCCTACTTAGTGTAGCAGTCCCTGCAGTCGTGGACCATCACTCGCCGTTACTCGTTCATGAGCATTTGCTTGTCTCTTCAGGCCATTTTCATGATACCGACCAAGCCCCCACCGTCGTTTCGAAACCCCCAAATTTGGTCGGCAGTCTTTATCGACTTCGTCTCGCGTTGTTTGGTGAAGAATCCGGACGAGCGGGCCTCGGCCACAGAACTGTTGCAGGTGGGTTTACTGCTCTGCTCGTCAATCAAAGAGCTCTTGACTCGCTTCGCAAGCGGATTCAGGTCTTGACCCAATCCAGCCCCTTTTTTTTCAACCCTTAAACCGACCCAAACGCAAACCCACTGAGACCTGAGGCCGTATTCCAGAAAGCTCTCTGGAAAATAGTGACATGAAAGGAAAATTCCAGCGAGGTGACTGTAACTTTCCAATGAGGTGACTGTGACTTATTCCACTGAGCTCGCTGTGAAAGTCAATTGAGGTGACTGTAGAAAGGCCTAACTTTTTGCGCCTATTCCAGAAACAAAATAGGGTCGTTGTGATTTTCTGGTGACAAGGCTCGCATATTCCAGCGACTTCCGCGTGCATTTTGCTGTCACCTACCCAGGCTATGTGCATCACCGCAATAGTGATTTTAGGGGTGTTCGAAGCGGCTGTAGAGAGATGAGTGTGAATGTCAGGTAAAAGTAGAGAAAATCAATTGCAGGTCATGATGTCTTCTATCTCCCCCCCCTCTTACGTTTATTCCTTCCTACTCCTGCACTTCTTAGGCGTACATTCATTTTTCTGAATTTTTGTACCTTCTTACATGACTTCCTCCCCTTTTTGATGACGCTTCTAGGGAAGCTCCAAGTGCCAAACAAAAGTACGAATGTTCCATCTCAAGAGTATATGCACAGGAGTGTAGCCAGCCCCTCGAAACTTCTCCTGTGAGGTATAAGGGAATCTACGGGATGTTATGCTTGTGGAGCTGGGTGGGAGATTGAAGCTGTGCTTATCACGTGTAAATTGTCATCGAAGGTGGAAGCTCTTCCTCTTTTTGAAGTGCAGAGGATCTGTCTATTGCCTGGACTGTTGACCACCTACTACTTGGACCGCCCCATCGATGTCAAAACCAGGCTGAACACCACTGTGGCCAGGCGAACAAACATTACAAACATCATGCGAAACAAACATTACAGTACAGCATGCGGATGTAAAACGATCAGTCTTTCTTTTATTCTACAGTCAGATCCGAACTGGTGCTAAAGACGCGCTTGCTACATCGATAACATGTGCTCAATCAATTTGGCAGTTATTCACTTTTGAAATTGTCTGAAGTGTTTATCTGTGGTCCTAAAATTCCCGCACCTCCTTACTTTCATTAAAAACCTGAAAAATCCTCCCTCGCATTGACCGCCCTATCTCTGCTCTACTATTGGGACAACTCACAGCAAAACTCTACTGTTTATATGGGGTAAAAGCTCGCTGGAAAACAGTTTCAGGCGATCGAGAGCACCTAGAGATTTTTCCCAGCCACCTTCGATAGTTCACTGGACTTTCCGAGCGACGAAGTTTTATGGAATAGCTTTTTAGGTATTTTTTGCGCAGTGACTGTGTTATCGGGCTCAGTGACTGCAACTATGTGACTGCAATTGTTTCTGTAATAGCAAACGCAGTCATCTCACTAGAATCCAGTCACCTCACTGCAAATTCTCGCTGGAAAACGCTTCTGGAATACGCCCTCTGATCCATATCATTTTGAAATTACTCCCAACCCAACCACATATCTTAAAAGTTTTTTAAACTTCAATGTCGATGTGTAGAAAAAACAACTTTTTGATTGAGCATAAAGGTGGTATGTGACTCACACATTTATGCATGGCAGTCCTCACTTGTAAAAAGGAGGTTTATCCACACTTTAATGAAGTTGTATTAACAATTTTTATTAACCGCTTTTATTTATTCAAGTTCTAAAGCAGTATTTAAGGCCCGCAGGTAGTCATGATTTGACGGGGTTTTAAAAAATGTGTTTGGTTTGACTATTTGACGTAACCCAATCCAGATGTTTTGACCAGTCCACCCAAAACTTGAAGGGTGTGGGTGGGTTTGAGACCTGATGCAGTACCTGGTCCCGTGGGTGAAACTTCATGCATTCCAGTCAGTCAGTGATCAGCGCCTGGAGGAAAAATGATTAAATGACCCTGTCTATTTTGAAAGTAGTCAAGTTTTAACAAATCACAAAATGAAATCGTCCAGTTTTCAAAGTTTCAACAAATTTGTGTAACCTCGAAATCCCATGTAATGGAATTCTGGTTTGTAATGCTTTGGTTCCTTTTTCAGCACGAATTCATCCAAGCTGCTCAGTCGGTGGCCAGTTTGCAAGACATGATCAACGAATCCATGGCCATATTGGAAGCCAATGCCAAAATGCGCTCGTCGAGTTCAGCGGGTGGGCTTTCGTCGAATGGGGTAAGACTAGTGCCTTTTATGGTTCGTCCTCGGTGTCAGGGCCTTGGTTTCAGTACGATCAGACGGACTCGTCGGGGACGATTGTGCCGACTTCGACCAGTAGCTCGGCCAGGATCCGCGAAGATGGCACACTGGTGCCTGAGCAGTACAAGACAACCAGCGGCGACGACGCAACCATGGTCCAGTCCAAGCTGAACACGCTGGTCATCAACGAGGACGAGGCCACTATGAAGAGTAAGTGCTGTGCTGGGGGCCTGATCATTCATCGGAGGTGGGGTAGCCTTTTTGAGGTAAGGCCTTCTGTACCCCCGCTATGCTGACTAATTAGGTCTCAGGGTGATTGTGCAGTCTTTAATGGTAATAAGGTGGCCTTTTTGCAGGATACGCCACAAAGGAGTCGGGCGATTCGGGGACGATTCGATCAGCGACCAGCAGCAGTGGTCAGCAGGCAGCCCCAGCTAGACCTTATTTCATGCAGCAATTCGACAATAAGCCCAGCGCGCCCGCAGCCCCCGACTCCAGTGCCGAGCCGACGGCTGTAATGGCTCCTGCTGGGGCGGATGGTGAGGCTGGCGCTGGCCCGTCACCCGCCGCCAGATTCGTCCGATCGTTTGTGGACGGTGACTTTGAGTTCGTAAGTGGCTTGCTGGGCACCCCCCCCCCCCCACCAGTCATGAGTACCAATTATTGCCCGTTTCAGATCAAGCGGCTGCCGCTGGAGGATCTGCAGAAGCGCTTGTCAGTATTGGAAGTGGAGATGGATCGAGAAATCGACGAGCTGCGGCGACGATATCAGACTAAACGACAGCCAATTCTGGACGCCATGGAACAGAAGAAGGGCAAGTCTATGAACGTGTTCTGACGGGGGCAAGGTGCTTAGGTTGTTGTATTGTATGGGGGATGTGCACTGGTTGGATGTACAGACAGTATTTTATTAAAGGATATCACTGCCTCCTAGAGCACACACCACCCACTTGCACCGAACGACCACACCCACCACTCGGCAATACGCGACAGGCGAAAGAATGCAGTGCAGAGCCAGGGCCTAGAACCACCCGCGCCTCGGAAGGAGACGGCCGCTTGTGAGATTGGTCGCAAGCACGCGAGCAGAACTGATCCGACAATGGCACAGATAGAGCTCAGTTCAATAACAGCCAATAACCGAGTTGGGAGCAGAGAACGGACTTGATCCAGCAGAACCCCTAATTTGTGGGAAGCTGCGTTCCGGATTGGAAAGAGGCGTCATGTAGTGAAAAAGGACATCAATCGAAGTCGTGTTCCATGTCGTGCGTTTGTGCCTGGTGATAGGGGCCACGATTGGCGTAGTCAGGGTTCGGGTCGTTCATTTTGCTGGCTGACGTCTCCGGGCCATGCGCGGGTGGCAGGATGACTGTGGACGCGCCAGGGGGTGCCGAGAGGAACCCCGATCCCGCACCCTCTTTCGGGGGCCTCCATCGACTGATTATGGTTCGCATGCAGTGCGAGATACTGAATTCAGAGATGCCTGAAAAGAGACCAGCAATACAGCAGGGACAATCCCAGGTGGAGTGGGTGATCAGCAGTCGTCAAAACAGATCTGGCCTTCAATGACCCAAAAGCTGCCAATATTACCAGCTGATGTTTTCAGTGTGCCAGGCACCCTGGTGGAGTGAATGACCTACCAGGAAACGTGCCAGGATTAGCGAACTTAATATAGAAATAAATGAGTGCCAGCAAGCCAAAGTGAGCCAGGCCGTAAATCCAATGGACGAATATGATCAAAACGAAGTTGACGGCTGCCTGAATAGAGCCCGGACTCTCGTCTCGTTTATGGCTCGAAGGTAGCAACTTACTCCGACCAGAGCCACCCATCGATTGCAGAAAACCGCGTACCAGGATCGGGGCTGCTGGAGCACAGACTGATGCTTCTCTAAACGGGTGGGCGGGTGTGAGTGCCGCCAGCGCAGTGCACCCACATCTTACCAGGGTCAGTGTCGTCGTCAGTCTTCAATCCACTGGCGCCCTTGCGTTCGGGGAAAAGTCGTTCCAGGTCGTCGCCGCCCTGGGCGCCGAGTGTGGCTCGAATTTGGTCCATGCTGCCGTAAGTGGCGGCCAGACCAGCGCCCGCCATGGTTGACCTGCAACATGGGCGACCACTAGGAAGTGCAATGCACGATCGGCCGTTTCAAACTCACTGCAGCTGGTGTCGTTGCTGCTGCAGGTCGTGCGTCATGGCCAGCGAGACATAGGCGTAGTTGATGAATGCGTAGGTGAGTAGGTAGGGCATGGTGGCGATCTTGGCCAGGGTGTTCAGACTGCCCACCAGAACGAAACAAAACGTGACCACTGTGATGACGGCGATGGCCAGTATCGGGACCTTGTTCGGACCACGCTACAACAGCATAAAATGGATGGAAACGGGCCCGAATTTTCCGCCAGTCATAGCAAATTACTCCGCGCTCCAATGGTTTCATGAACGGGATGACATTCTCGGCGGCGATGCTTTGTAAAACCCGCGGTGCGCCGTACAAACTGCCCAAAATGGATGATAAACTGGAGACGTAGAGACCACCCAAGAAGAAGAAGCTGGTCAGAGAAACACTCTTGGCGATCATGGGGTCGAAGTAGAGGGCGTGGCGGTCGCACACTGCGCCAAGGGACATGACGAATATGAATGAGAAGAGAACACTAAAATGGGAAGACGGGGTTGGAATTGATTAGATTAGACTATGTGCGTGTGTGTTTGACTATATTTCCACACATGGACAGGACTCTGGTCACTTACTTAACGCCGAGGGCCGACAACTCTCCGAGGGGTATGCTCTTCGTAGGGTTCTTCAAATCCCCGCTCATGTTCACTCCGGAAAGGACCCCGGTGAATGTGGAAAAGAAGACTCCAAACACGCTGAAGAAGTTCTCGCCGTTGGTGTAGGCGGCCTCCGTATTGTTCTCGAAATTGATCCTCGAGTATCCAATGACACCCTTGTCTGAAAAGCTTGCCCATCACAGTCTTGACCAGGGTGGATGCAGAGGCCTACCTGGGTCGCGGGTGGCGAATGTGCCGATGGTGAAGTCGACCACGGCCAAGACCAACAGGACCAACAGGACCAGCTGCACCTTGATCACCCACTTCACACCAGCCATGTTTATTCCTGAACAGGGCATAGTCTGACAATGGCTTGGAACAGAATACTCTCACTCACCGACTAGCAGCAGTGTGACTCCCAGCGCGAACCCGCGAATCGCCCATGGGAATCCGATCGGATTAGACAATTCCGTCATCCCGATCAAGGACACCATACTCTCGCCGAAACCGACCGCCACCAGGGCGCCCGCTACTGCCTACAAACAGGAAAGGGTGGCTGCAATCTGGGCCTGAGTCTGCGTGCCCTTATCATATCAGCCTGCCTATACGGGGCGCAGTCCCTCTTCCCTTCCATTATTTTTTAAAGCACATAGTTGGCACTGGGATGCTCGACTGGGACGAAATGAGAATTACTTACTTGGCCGAGCGTGTACATTATTCCGACGGCGCCTCCGATGCGCGCTCCGAGGATATGAGAGACGAGAAAGTAGACGCCTCCGCTTTGGATTTGGCATCGCTCGCATATGCCCACTGCGGACAAGATGGGCACCAGGGCCAGCGCGGCGCTAATGAATAATATAAGCACCGACTGCCCGATGCCGGCATTGGCCTGAAACAGTCGCAAAGAATGGAATACCCGAATGGCTGCCCAGCTTACATGACGTCAATGAAAAGAGTGCGGGTGAAGGCGTGAAAAGGAAGGCCCGCTGTCCCCCCATCCCCGCGCCTCAAGCTCTGATGGCCAGGAGGCACTCGGATCTTTTGTGTGAGAACTTGAGCTCCAAGCCGACGCGGTGTCTGCACAGTACATTGTCCAGGAGTTGATATGCTCAGGGTACTCGCCTCGAACGAGTGTTTTTGCTGGATATAGTTTCAAATTAATGAAAGGGGCAGCGCCTGTCTCAAAGGCCACCCGAGAATCTAAAATAAACATCCCGCTCAGAGCCCGTTGGGCGCGCAGGCGTGTCAAAGTCATGTTGGGAGTGGGATGGTGCATAATTCATTGCAGATGGACACTCACCACCATCCAGCCCGCTCGAAGGAAGACGATTATGCCGAACGTATTGATCAAGGTGGACGTGAACACTCCATCCCACGTGCCGAATAGCGTCGGCTCGGTGACGAAAAACGTCGATTTCCACCATGGAGCCTGGTTGCCCAGTCGTTTCTAAACGGAGCGTGCAAAACAGTGTAAAGTGGCGAAGTAAAGCATATTTTTGAGGGGATAAAAACAAAACTCGGATGTAAACAAGCGTGGTTCGCAATTTGCTGCAATAATAATGGTAAAAGGGGAAAAATACGACCCTTCACTTACTTGTTCCTGATGAAACAATTCCTCGTCAGTCTTGTCTCCACCCGGCGCCGATTCGGGAGCTCCTTTGTCAGACTTTTGCTGGCTCAGTCCAAACTTGGCCCATTTTTCCTCCGAACCAACCGCTGCTCCGCCCTTGCTGGCGGTTGTTTGAGTGGCAGCCATGGTCTTATCACCAATGCGGGCGGCACCTAATCACCGATTCGGATCAGCGGCGGGTCGTCGACTGGGCCGCCATCATTCCAAACACCACTTCTTTTTCTGATCGGCTTCACCGCGCGGTGACGGCGTGGGTGGATGTCGAGGAGAATACGAGTCCAAAGAAGGATTCTTCTCTCGCCCTGCGCACGGGCAACACGACTCGATGGATGCGCCCTCCGACACGGCCCGGCCGCACATGCCGAGGTGCCGGCAAAATCGATAATCCAGGCCACTCTAGCTTCCTCGGCTCATACAAGCTCGTTTCGCTCCAGCAGCCGCATAAGATAGTGCCGCCAGGGCCGGGCATATCCTCGCTCCCATTCTGCTAATTGTACTGCTTGACGTGGCGGAAACTAGAACTTGGCTGCGCGCAAACCTCTCTTTGGCGTGGAGGCCATTTCCATGTCGTTCAAACACTGCCCCATCTGCGTGGGAGTAATGGCAATCTTCAGCCACCGGCATCGAGGGCTTTTATACTCCGCCTTGCCTCCATACCCATTCATTTTCAGTCGCACACTGAAATTCTACCCCAAGTACTGTAGCTAGGTTTAGAAATGGAGCGACCTGAGACGTCATCTGGATTATTTCAAGTTTATTCGCGCTTTTCAAATAGTGCATAAAAACACTAGCTCAACATTCGATAAAGACATAAGGGGAGGCTAAAAAACAGAGATGAGAGCTCACTACAGATAATGGATACGCGTTGGATAGCGCAGCGTGGGAGTCAATAAGGAATCTGAGTGAAGAGAAATGTCTTGTAGCCAGCTTAAGGATGAAAAAAGGGAAGATTTACAGAAATGGCATGTGCCCATGGACAGTCAAGTGTGTTACACCGCATGTGTACTACTTGACCTACTCTATGTAGTCCGAGTGACAGTAGTGATTGTTAGCGCATCGTACCGTATAGCGTATGCAGTGTACCCAAGCACGTACACACATGCTCGATCATATAAGACATGCAAGTTACACGGTTGATACTGTGTGATCAAGTGGACCAAACAAAAGAACAGGAGATCATTTAGTGACTTCGAAGCCAGTTACAATTTCCAAGAGCATTTTCACATGGAACAGTATTCAACGAGCGATTTAATATAGGAGTGATCGCATGCCTTAAGTTCATGTCCTTACATGCTTTAAGTACAGTTAAGTACATAAAACGTGTCTGGGAATATATAATTAGTGGTCCTGGCATGCACGAGAACTAACCAGATAAGTATTTGCGGCAATGAAAACTCATGAATTACAGTTTTCGTGAATTCCATGATTGACATAGTTTTGCACAACTCTTCTGTAACGAGATTGTTCCTTGTGTTGGACCCTTTTTTAGACCAAACTCGTTTACTCCTTCCGGCGCTCCAAAAGCTGCTTTTCTAATGTAACCAGCGCACCCAGGCGGCGGGAGATAGTCGAGACCGAAGTCTCTAGGCACAAATCTCCGACTGGAGGAAGGCAAGTCTCGCAACTATACCTGCCCTAGAAACATCAACCGAAGAGGTTGCCGTCCCAGCCGGACCGAAAACCCACCCGCTGAACTCGACGAGCGCATTTTGGCATTGGCTTCCAAAATGGCCATGGATTCGTTGATCATGTCTTGCAAACTGGCCACCGACTGAGCAGCTTGGATGAATTGGTGCTGAAAAAAAAAACCAAAGCATTACAAACCAGAATTCCATTACATGGGACTTAGAGGTTACACAAATTTGTTGAAACTTTAAAAAATGGACGATTTCATTTTGTGATTTGTTAAAACTTGAATACTTTCAAAATATACAGGGTCATTTAATCATTTTTCCTCCAGGCGCTGATCACTGACTGACTGGAATGCATGAAGTTTCACCCACGGGTCCAGGTACTGCATCAGGACTCAAACCCACCCACACCCTTCAAGTTTTGGGTGGACTGGTCAAAACATCTGGATTGAGTTACGTCAAAAAGCCAAACCAAACACATTTTTTAAAACCCCGTCGAATCATGACTGCCTGCGGATCTTAAATACTGCTTTAGAACTTGAATAAATAAAAGCGGTTAATAAAAATTGTTAATACAACTTCATTAAAGTGTGGATAAAACTCCTTTTTACAAGTGAGGACTGCCATGCATAAATGTGTGAGTGACGAGTCACATACCATCTTTATGCTCAATCAAAAAGTTTTTTTTCTAAACATCGACATTGAAGTTTAAAAAACTTTTAAGATATGTGGTTGGGTTGGGAGTAATTTCAAAATGATATGGATCTGGTCTCAGTGATGCAAAACCACGCAGTCCCACCTGCCGTACAACCAGTATCATCAGCTCCTGAAGATGCCCCCCTTCCTTCGGGTACCTTACTACCTGTAGTGCCTCTTCTAACGCTGACCACAACGATGCTATTGCCTACTGCATCATCAGCGCCAGCTCTCGAAACGCCGCCTTCTGTATCCACACTTTCGCCTCCTGGCCCAGTTTCCACGGCTCTGTCAGCGACCACAAGCTCAGAGACCCTCAATCAAGCACCAACACCGAGTCAAAACGGAGATCAAGGAATATCTCGGCAGACACAGACCGATGGAGTTGTTTGCATATCACTTTTTCAGCCAGTGATTCGTATTAGCATGGTCACGTAATACCTGCTGACTGTTTTGCATGATGTTTTATTTTCTACTGTACCTCGACCCAGGCTTTGATGGCGATAGTGTATATTTTCTGGCAGGCTCTCTAGGATTTTTGCTATATTTTTACAAATGCTAGAGGCCAGTTCTGTAGGACAGGTATATATGGGTCGTGTCTTGTAGTATTAGAGAGTGTGTGTTGAGCTCCCTCTCATCGACGACCAATAAACACTTCGTTCAGCTCCATTATGGCTCACCGGTTCGATGGATCCCATCGTAGATTTCGACCATACTCGCGCACTTCGGTAAGCCTTAACTCGATGTGGTGCGATCGGTTTCCTGGTGGCCTCTTACATCCTCTAGACACAGCCCGTGCTACCAGGAGCTCTCATCACATTCATATTTGTTTATGTATTATCCGATGCAATCTTTTAAACTTTTTCAAATTCGGCTCAGTACATTTTCTTTGTCTTATGGTCCCAGGGGAGATCCAGACCCGCAGTTGGACAAGCATAGTAAATAAAGCGTGAAAGTTAGGGATATTCAAAAATTTTACATACATTTTGTTTTCTCCTCAGGTATGACTTTAACATGTACAGTGAAGAAGATGTATTATGGAAAAATAAATGAATAAAATCTCACTTTACATTGGTTAGTTTCATACAATAGATATGTATCTTAAAGACGACAAAACGATTTTTGTTCTACTGTAGAAGGACATATTGTATTTTGCTTGGTCTGAATGCTTCAAAAAATCTCAGATTGTTACTGAAATTCACTCTAGTAAAAACTTTATTGTCCTCAAACAGCTTCAAAAAATTGTTTAAATTTTAGGGTAGCTGTATGCAGCGCTGTAATTGACCTACAAGCACTCTGTGATCATTGTTTTCATTTAGGCATGCATATTATACGTATGTTATGAAAACAGTACACTGTATCTATGTACACAATTATGTGCCCCGTGCACTACATACAAGAAAAAGGACGTGACATGGGATGAACAGATTTTTGAAGTAGAATGAAATTTGCCATGTGTGTGCAGTGAATAGATCAAAAAGCTTGGAAGTGAGATTTCAACACACTCTCTAGTTAACGTCGTTGAGTCAGGGGGAAGTGAATCATGCTCATTCTTGTTATCATCTTCTTGTTTTTCTCCGTCTCTTCCTGCTGGCTCAATGACGTCATGGGAGCGCGCGCGGCCGACCAATCAGAATCGATGGGGCGTGGCCTAGTCACGCGACCCCGCCCATCAGCCAATCAGATGTAATAGAGGGCTAACATGGAAAAATGGGGGGAGGGGGGATTTTTGATACGAATCCTACTACCCCTGCTTACAGCTGGAATGGCTTCTTCTGCTGGATAAGGTCTCACTTTTTTTTCTCGAAATTCTCCCGGGGGGGGGGGGGGGGGGGGGGGGAATTTTTTCAAATGGGTCCCAGATGGGGGAGTATAACCAGGGGGGGGGGGAGGATTTCCAGAGGAGAAAGAATAAATCTTAAAAATTTTCCAGTCGCCAGAAAGCAATTATCCTTCACATACTGTAGATATTAGTTATAGAAAGATAGACAGTCTAAAGCTTCCTGACAAGTACTGCTTACTTTGTTTACTTAAAAATTTCTCTTTCCGTATTCATGCTGCTCATAATCGAATTCAATCAATTTGCACGACATCGTCGTCTTCAACCTCATCTTTATCATCGACTCATCAAGAAAAACATTTTTTATCAGGCTAACACTCACATCCTTCACATTTTCCATACCCGATGACTTTGTGCGGTAATCCAAATTACTAGAGGAGGATTTACAGCGGGGGAGAATAATTAGAGGAGGAGAATTTTGAGGAAATACGGTAAGTTGTAGCTGATGGATGGGATTATCGATCGAGCAGAACTTCTTATAAAACGACTTAGCAGTCAAATCATGAACTGGGGTCAATGGCAGTTTCTCTATAACAAAGATACTGTGCTTATCAAAATACTACTTCTACTTCTGTACAAGCGATGGTGCGAAATGGCATCAGTGACCTCGAAGGAATACCGATCTCCTTTCAAAATTTCTTCGCGAGGTGGAAACAGTTGCACCCAAATATTATCTCTCCTGCGGTTGACGAAGCCGTCTAAATCCTAAAAATGAAGAGAAATGCTTTCTGTGTGGACTTCATTATTTCCAATCATTAGTATTCACCGCTCCCTCACATACTTTTACAGCCCGGATTATTGGTTTTTTCAGAGCAATCGATTTGCAAAATGCTTCGGTTGCGAGTGGTGTCGCAATCGCGAGCGAAGATCAAGGACTTGATAGTTCTGGCATGTCAGTCATGGAAAGAGAAAGCGTAAAGAAAAAGATCGAAGATTCGAGAGATGAGGCGAGGGTTGTTTAATGAGGAGCGAGTGTGCGGTCGGTTTGACAAGTGCTGTATCGAAATATAACCTATTTGAACCAAATCAACGTGTGATTCGGCCATCGAGCAATATCAATTTCGACGACAGAACCATTTGGTAGCAGAACGTGGTTGACTGCGGCAATCAATTATCAACAATGATGGCGGTCGTTGCGGCGTGTAACTCTGATATCAAGCTCCGTTGCCAGCAAGAACAAAGGATTCGGCTGCATTACGGAGAGTAGGCTTCGAAAACCGCTCGCCCCTCGACGCCTTGCCCTCCGCCACCTCTCAGATACAAAACCGAGTCTGTTAGTCACCGATGAGGAGACGGCCGATGAAGTCCAGCAGCGTCGAGAGGTCAACAGCTACAAGGTCCGCTTGAAAGCGCTTTTCCAAGGCCTCAAGAGCGAGTATGACGATTATGTGAACGCGGTGAATGACAGTGGATCCGCCGAGCTCGTTAACGTGAGCGAACAATATGCCTGAATTAAGATCGAGTCTGACATGGCAATTTAGAAGCAGATTTTTAAAATGCTCAAACATCGAAATTCACGATCCATCCAGAAAAATTTTCAGTCTAGGACGCTTTCACTATCTGCAGAGTTGATATTCATTTGGAGGCTTGTCGCGTAATTGGTTACAGTATGGGTCTGGATACAACCCATGCACTTACCTACCACAGGAACTACACGCAATACGCGAACTTGTATGCGTATGTATTGAGCAAAACGTAGCGCATCGGAGAGACTTCGCGGATTAACATTAAAATCAAGCACCTAGATATTTTTCCAATCGTAGACCCAAGACACCCGGCCCCCATGCTTCTAAACTTCTAAACACATCGCATGCAAAAAACCGTTCAGACAGTCTTCAGTCTGAACCAAATGTCCCACCTCTCCTCTGTCTTCTGCTCTTCCACCCGCATGTAAATTTACCATCAACATGACAAGCACACTTCACCAAATGGTCGTCAATATTGAAGCATTTTATAGGCACAGGGATTGAGGAGTCGAACAATTTTGATTAAACGATTTCGCAAAATGATAAATATAAAATGACTTGGAGCATTTCGTGAAGCAAAACAATAAATTCCCCTCATTAAATTCTTCTGTAACCTTGCATTGAAAATTTTGTGAGATACATTCTCGCTTTTTCTCCTCCCAAACCTCTCCCATGCATGCGGATAAATGCACAGTTTTTAAAAATATGTTATCACCATAAAATTGAAAAACTAAAAATGTAATGTATTTAATACGTTTTTGTTATCCCATACCTCATTTTCTAATTTTCTACTGGAAAGCAAGAGTGGTTGATATCAGGCACAGCATCAGCAGGGCCCACGCTGGCTTAGAATACGAAATCGAGAAAGCTTTTTTAGGAGTTGTGGGACTTCCTATATCCACATCACCAGCTTTACCCGACTGGCACAGCACGGCCACTGGCTGCCCTACTTCGCCCCCTGGACTCCACTCGATTTTGCCATCGCTAGTGAGACCCCCGCCTCGGCGCATAATGGCAACTGTAAACGGCTTCTTGGTAGATAAATTGTGCTTTTGTGGCAGGTAAAATGCGACGCTTTTATCAGCCCAGACGAAATCGTCGTTCTGAAAAAAAAGAGGTGCCAAAAAACATATGCAGGGAAAACCTTCCTTGCTCACTGCCCCAAGCCGGATTCCAAGAGCGACTCCTTGAAATTGAAGCAAGTCCTCAGGATCGTAATCTTTTCTGCTGAATGTGTCCATAATAAACTTCGCTTGCTCATAATTTTTCACGATGAGCAATGTGCCTTCGTGTTTCTTGCAGCCAGCTCGTGCCTCGGGATCCTCGAAATTATAATTTTTGAACAGTTTGATGTTAGCGGCTTTGCTTAGTCCAGGAACGACAAAGTAGCAGATACCTCCAAAACGGACTGCCTTGTTGTAGTACTTGCGGTTGTCAGGAAGACACGCTCCCCCAATTGGAGCATAAGCTTTGGTCGGTTGAGACCCGCTGTCGCTCGTTGCTTCCCCATAATTAGCTATACTCGACTGGCACAGAACGGCCACTGGCTGCTTTTCATCTTCTCTTCCTGCACTCCACTCAATTTCACCATCGCCACCAAGCCCATTTCGGTGCATAAAAGCATACCGCTGCCAAAAGTAAAGGTGCTTCTTCTCTGGCATGTCTTCTATGATGCTCATATCGTCCCAGACGAGCTCTCTCTTTAGAAAAGGGGAAAAGCTGCGATAATATATTTTTTTTGGGAAAGATACTCTCGCGCTTACTTTCCACATCTGGATTCCAAGAGCGACTCCTTGAAATTGTAGCGAGCCTTCAGGGTCGTAATCCTTTTGGCTGAATGTGTCCATAATAAAATCAGCTTGCTCCTGACTTTTCACGATGAGCAATAAACCTCCATGTGTTTCGCAACCAGCTCGCGCCACAGAACCCTGGAAATTATATCTTCTGGATTTTTCAATATTTGCTGCTTTGCTCAGCCCTGGGACGATGAAGTAGCAGACACCTCTGAAGCGGACTGCCTTGTTGTAGTACTTGCTATTTTCGGGAATACACGCTCCGCCAATTGGAGCAGGGGCGCTTTCGCTTGTCAGTAGTGCTGAGGAATAGGTGGGGGTTGTGGTAGTAAATGCTTGCTCGCACAGTACTCCAACTGGCTCGAGTGCAAAGTGAATGTCTCTATTCTCCCAAGGGGACCAAAATTTATTGAAGTCCAGTACTGTGTAGAAAGCGTAATTGCGTATCCCCTGCCAGAACCTCTCCTCATTGCCTGTGAGCTTTAATGGACTGCCATCCGCCCATTCGTAGTCGTCGATGGTTTTTTTCTAGGAATATATTTATGAGTTTAACAAATAACATTTTTATTACGGAATATAGTGACATTCATTGATTTTGTGAAATAGGGAATGATTTTATTTCAGTGGGCGAAAAAATGCCCGCGTCACATCTGCATGTGTGTATAAGCTCGATGAAACAACGCCAATCAGCTGCTGCGTGAAATTGAGAATACAGTCACAAGTTCGAAGGACTAGACAACATGGGTTGCTGCCGCGTGGCATTGAGTTTAGCTAGCATTGCCCCAGGCCGTGTAGGGCGGTCTGGAATGGAGTTTGGCGCACCAGTGCGAAATTATCATTCTCTGCACCTTGAGACCCCACTAAAGGCTTTTAAAGGATGTAGGGGATGTTAAGCAAATCATTCACGTCAGAGATATGCTTGGGACAACTTTATGCCTGAAAAATGTTATCTCTCACAATGACGTTTGTGGTTTCGTAAAGGGTGGGTCCAAACAGAATGATCGGGAAATTAGGAAACGCTGAAAGCTCTGCAGAATATGACTTGTTGGCATTCAAAAGATTAACGGGCGGGGGCTCATAATACCTCCAACTTTTACTTTAGAACCTTATCGTTAGTTTAAGAGAGTCGACCGAATTGGCCAAAAAAGTGAACCTCTTTTCCCTCGATTTTCATGGCGAATCTAAAGTTTTTCGCTCTGATTCTCAGCGAGTAATAAAAAAATTTTTTGGTCAAGCCGTTGCGGAGATTTTTCAATTTAAACTCGTAAATCGCGCGATTTTGGTCAAAAAATGGGTGGGGTACAGAAAACGACCCACTCCTCCGGAGCCCGTGAAGCAATCTTGATTCCGAGTGGATACTTCAAAAGAGCATAAGAACTGTGTAGTTTCAGCTCTTGGTTTCTTTCTTTTCCACTGCTCATGGTATGAGAGAGCGACATTGGACAAGGTCTTGATTTTATTATTTTCTTATTTTCACATACGTATTAGGTTGTAAAATTATTTGTTCTTCTTTTTTTATTCGAAAGTGTTATAATTCTTTCATCCAGAAGTGAAATAAAAAGATTAGAAGATTAAGCATCGATGAAACTTTTTGTGACCGTCACGCTGGGCGATTGAAAAAGAATTTTTAAACAAAGCTTGGCGAAAAACTGGTACGAGAGAAGGTTTTACCATTTTTCGTTATTTTTCAGAAGCTCTAGCCTTTTCATCTGGTTTAGTTAAGGGATTTTTCGTTACACATACCATTATTTCCAAAAAGTCTGTTTCGACAGACACAAAACTTTTAGACCAGCCAGTGAACACAGTGGAGCCAGGGATAAAGATGGCTGGTCTTTTCGGCCACAAGGAGAGGAGAGGTGGCCTGCACTGCACAGTGTATGACGTTATTCACTCGCACACAGATCCTTGCCGATGTCAGAATCAAATCCAACATGCTTCTCTCCTGTGTTCTGTAAAACTGTAGCGCTGCCGGTAAAGTGATATCGCTTATCGTTATATGCCTGAACCTCGAGCGACACTCTTAACAATCTTTTCTCCTCTTCTTCCAGCTTCATGTTCATGCTCATAGCTTATCACATCAGTAATGACGCGCCCGAGGATAAAGGGACACGTGACACAAAATGATTAACCTAGCTGCGAGTCGAACACTTCATACTGATAGCACTGCGCGCATAGCCCGGCTTAGACACTCCTAGCCCGCTACGTGGACCACGAGCACAGGATTGCATGGTCCTCTGCTCGCTGCCACGATCACTCGTCCTGTTGATATTCGTTCAGAAAAAGCAGCTACTGCTCAAACATTTTTCTCAACTGTAATTGCGTTTAGCAGTGGCCGAGTAGACCAGCCATCCCAAGCCCTGGTTCCACTATGTGCATTTGCTGGTCTTTTAAAGTCTGTCATAAGAGACTTTTTTGAAAATAATAACACGGTTTTTTGTTTTTTGCTAGGAAGCAGTTTAGCCTAAAGCACTTGTCCCTACCTACATAGATCAACTGAGAGAATTGAGTGAATAATATACGCCTTCTTCCAAACCTCAGAAAAACAAAAACCCAAAACGCAACGTAAACCCCAACTCTTACAGATAAACTGCACAAACTTGAACGCTCTCTCGTTATACTAGTTTTGCTTTCCGCGCGGCAGCCCAGCCAGTCTGGCGCTGCCCATCGTTATGGGTCTAGAGTGATCGTGAGTGATCCGACTACAGTGAAAGTATGTATTCTAGATGCTGTGACAATATCAAGTAAGCAATGGTAACACGTAGAACGTAAAAAATTCTTGTTGTCCAGTCAAAACATCCTAGACAAAATATGCTGAGCAAAATATCTTGACACGGACACATTTCACACGGAGCATTTCATACTGAGGGAAAAAATTCGACATTAAAAACTGAGAAAAACATACTGAGCAATTAAAATGTTTTGGACAATTTAGTGGTTAGTCAGGAGTGTAGTGTTGACTCTTACATAAGTTTCAATGCGTTAGTGGCATGATTAAGGGCCAATAATAGTGGATTCAGTCTCCTCCTGGCCTTCAAGAAGGAGAACTTGAAGTGATATGTGATGCAAGTGATATCAGGTTCCCTACGCAAAGTGATTAGTTCTACAGGTACATTAGTTGATGCCTTTGCGTCAAAGCTGCGTATTTTTGTTCCGGTCAGTGCTTTCGCTGAGTGTGGTTACATTTTTCGCAGGATTCATATGAAGAAAGGCGTTGCGTTTGACTCTCACTCAAAAGAATAAGCCGCAATTGATCAGGAGCGGTTTTTAAAATCGATTACAAAAATTGGCCGATGGGACGATCGGATATGTGTGAATATTTTACGCGAAATGCTTGGCGCGGTGACATCGATCCGCTCAAACCTAAGTTGTTACGAAGATTAAAGAACACAATCACGCGTTACCCTCAGCAGTTAGTGTGAAAGAAGTCGTCGCACCTTCATCCGCTCCCTCGAGACGCCTTTACAGGTGCCCAATGTGGCAGGTAAGCATGTTGTGTGTTTTTTTATTTCCAACTCTGTTCGAATTCAGTTATTCGTTATCTTCGCGAGCTAGCTTATTGATGTGTTTTTTTCGTCTCTTTTTTTTACCATGTTTTTTCATTGTTCAGTTTATTTTCTCAGCTTTGATTCACATTTTTTTGCTTAGTATGAAATTACTACGATGGTATATTTCTTGGTCAAGTATGTTTTGAGCAGGATGTTTTGTCATAAACAAAAATTCTTCGCTTTCAGGTTCGTACAAATACGAAATGCTGAATAGGATGATTTAGAGCACTTCGCTGTGTTTTTTTGCATTGAGAGTTTTCATCTTGCTAGTATTTTACTGTAATAGTTCGCATAAATAAATTCGGCCCAAGATGTCCCAGGTCGATTTGTTAGTATATTCTGGCATGTCAGATGTGGCACATATCTCCCCAGACTCGTTGATTTTTCGAGATATTAAGAAAAACTCAAATTTGCTAAGAGGGCCTAAAGTACGCAATTTCGACTTCCTCCCGCTAACATCAGAGGGTTTTGACAGCTTATTCTGAAATCGCCACGATTTATGATTTCTATTATTCACCAAACCAGTATTCCGGCACAAAGCTGGACAAGCAAGTCAAAACGGGAGTTATATATATTTTTGATTGCTTGAGTACCAGGTGGAACCGCTTTTATAGAGTATCTGTCTTTCGTCAGAAATTAAAAATTATAAATTTTATGGCGATTACCAGAGAACACCAATCATCTACGCATAAGCGGCGTCGAGCGGGAATTAAGGAGGGCGATGGGCGTCTCTTCCAAATTTTATGCTTTCTTAAAATCGGGGTAAACTCAATGATTACGGCGCGTAGAAAAACAACAGGTTTTTTAGGGGCTCAAGATAGGCTATTGATGATCAGCGCGAGTAGTCAAGAGTAAAATTAGACAATGATTGGCTAAAATTGTCGAGTGAGGCCAGTTATCACATGTGAGTATCTGTGATTCGCAGTCGGAATTGGGGTTCCTCATGATGTTTGGCAATAGGCTACTATTTAGAAATTGGAAGCTGGCTTTTATAATTCAATAATGATTATGTGCCTGATAGAGTAATCGAAGGTTTCTTTTAAATATCTCAGAGCGGTTAAGAGGTAATTGTAAAAAAGTTAAGATTCTTTAAGTCTGCGGTCATTCATAGGAATATTCAGATTTAAAGTAAAAAAAGCAATGTCCGAACAAAAAAATAAGGATGTATACATAGGATGTGGTGATGTGAGTGAGATGTAAAGGGGGTAGCGATTCTAGAGTGATGAGTTCGTTCTATGGAATCGAGTGTCGGTTCGTTATCAATTGTGTCTCTAAAATATACTATATTTAAATCAAATCAACGTGTGATTCCGTCGTCGCAACATCAATTTCCACTCGCGATCAATCGACGAAGAATTATTTGGTTCAAACGCAGTTCACGCGGCTATCAGCGGTATCAAAGAATGGCGGTCCGCGCCGCTCAACACCGCCCCCCGCCTAGCCCTTCGCCACTCTGGACTCGAAACCTAATTTAGCAGTCATCAATGAAGAACTTCTAGTAAGGTGAAGATAACCCCTCGAGCGCTTTTTGAAGGCTATAAGAACAAGTACGAGATCACGACAGCGAGAGATGAGTCGGCTAGTTCGTACGAAAGTGAGCAATACGCGAATGGAGATCGATACGTATGGCATCGCTGATATGGGGTGCTTTGAGAATCGGGGTCGAGAAAGAGGAGCGAGTGAAGGCAGGTGGAAGAGGCCAAAGTAACGGAATCGAGCGTTTAGTTGAGATACGACTGCAAGAAGAGGAACAAAGAGAGGGGAATGGAACATCCAGAAGCTCGATAGAACGAGCGCGTCGGACAAGGAGGTCGCAGCAACCAAGCTGTAGACAACAAGTTGGTATGAATCGAGGCCGGTAGCGTCGGACATCCACGCCAAGTTGTCGAAACTCATGCCGAAGTTCAGTGGTGATCGACTGCAATTCAAGCCATTCTGGGACGCGTTCCACGCCTCGATTCACTCGAACGATGCAGTCGCGCCTGTCACGAAAATGGCCTATCTGGTGGCTCAACTGACTGGCGATGCGAAATCAGTGGTCAATGGGTTAGCTGTCACAGGCGGGAACTGCGAAACAGAGGTTTAGCTCCTTAAAGAACGCTTTGGCAACGACCAAGAAATCATTCGAATGCACCAACGAGCCATTGTGAATCTTGAGGGTGCTCGAAACATGGAGGGCATGCGCCAACTGCAAATCAATCTCGAAAAGCATCTGCACTCGATCGAATCAATGGGTGGCCCAATCAATGAATCATGGACCACAAGTTTGATTTGGCCAAAACTGCCTGCGTTCATCCTCGAGAAGATCTACGAAAAAAGCCTGCCGATCAATGGGTGCTCGAAGAACTGCGAGCCGAACTGGCCAGGATTGTAGTAATCCATGATGTTGTTTCCCAGGAGCGCACCACGCAACACGAGAAACACGAGACGAGCCACGATCAGGGCACTCATCACAGCAGCGGAACATTGGGAAAACCCAGCGTGCCCAAAACGAGCCATTCTTTCATGGTCAACAGCAAGAACAAGCCAAACCGTGTGTCAAAAGCTGCCACCACCAGTCGAGAAGTCATCAAGGACAAGCCTCGTTCTCCATGCGTCTACTGCGAGGGCGAGCACTGGGCCGATGAATGCCAACACGTACCCACAGTTGAAGAAGTGAAGAGAAAACTTAAGGACAATTGCTGGCGATGTCTCAGACCAGGCCATCGAACTGACCAATGCTGGGCGAAATCAAAGTGCTATCATTGTCGATAAAACTGCCATCATTCAAGCCTATGCAACAAGCGATCAAATAAACAACATATCAATACTCAGGCGGCTACAAAGACTCTCGCTTCTGACGTAAGCACCAGTCTGTTCACATCGAATCAAGCAGTCCTTTTCAACAGCTGTGGTAATATCCAATCTTGGGCCTGCTCCCGATCGATCAAAGGATCTTCTCATCGGGCCAGCGACTTATGTCCGACTGATGTCGCTTATCAAACTACTCGCTATCAAACCAACGTCGTGCGAAGAAATCATGCTGAACAAGTTCGGTGCCAAGGAACCAAAGCGAATCAAGTCTGCCATCTTTGAGCTCCAACTGAAGGGCAAATACGGACAGCGAATCAAAATCAAAGCCAATGTCGTTCTCCAGATTGCTCAATCACTGTGGAGGAGCGCCGCGATGCTCGCAGATCTAAAGGACACTCTCGAAACCATCGATCTAGCCAATCCACTCCTAAACGAATCAGAAACGATCAAGATAGATGTACTCATCGGCATCAATAAAAATGAGCGCATCATGGTAGCCACCAGCAAAGAAATCGGACCGAGCCTTTTCCTCCGCAACTCTATTTTTGGGTGGATTGTTTTTGGCTGAACCAAGAATCAAATCAAAATCGCTGAGCCGGCCTCAACATTCAACTGCTTTGTCTCATCAGTCACAGCAGTCCTGAGCTGAATCACCTCGAGCCACACATTGAGGATTAAACTCAAATCAACGACCTGAGGAAACTCGAGAAGATTGGCATCACTGATCAAATCAATAAACGTGACGACGAGAAAGCCATGCAGATACTCAATGAAACGATCAAAGTCGAGGACAATCGATTT
This sequence comes from Mesodorylaimus sp. YZB2_4, assembly GCA_030248295.1. NCBI lineage: Eukaryota > Metazoa > Nematoda > Enoplea > Dorylaimida > Dorylaimidae > Mesodorylaimus > Mesodorylaimus sp. YZB2_4. The sequence continues at coordinate 25,326 of JASANH010001002.1, forward strand.
TAAGTTCAATGGCCACAAAAAGGTGAAGATCTTGACGTGCCCGACAGCCTCAGAGGGGATGATCAAGTAACGAAATTAAACAAAGACAAATGGGATCAGATTCGAACAGAAATCAGCGGCCTCAATTAACTCAGGCTACCGAGGTCCCAAGGCAGCGGCCAGGGAACATATCAACTACGTGTCTTTCGCGATACATCAGAAAAGGCTTATGGGCGTGCGTCTATTTGCGACCCCAAACAGGCCAACCAAACCTCGTTTTCGCGAAGAGTCAGATGGAACCGAAGCGAGCAGACAAGTGGAAGGCGAAGGATCCAACAATCCCACGACCCGGACTGCTGGCAGCACATCTTGGAGCGAAGATCCTCACTTTCGTCCACGATGGCCTGCAGCTTGAAATCGAAAGCACATTCATGTGGATCGACTCCCTATGCGTCCTCAAATGGCTTCAATCGACCAAGCCGCTTCAGACATTCGAAGCAAATCGAGGCAAGTACATTACAAGCATCAAGTTCATCAAATTTCGCCATGTGATCACAGAGGAAAATCCAGCCGATCTCCTGCCCAGGGTAGAAGCGGCTATGACCCCCAAAACCAAATCGATGTGGTGAAATGGACTTACAGTGGCTGCGCCAAGCTGAAGAAACTTGTCCCACAGCGGGCATGAAGTTCAAGTTTGACCAAGAAGATGTCAAGCAAAGCAAAATCGAGCAGATGGTTCATACAGCATCAACTAATTTCGCGGCAGAGGGTTTAACAAAGTCAAAAGTTTGACGGTTTTGACGGTTGGTGGAAAGCGAACGTCGGCAAGGCATCGTGGTCGTTGCCTTGCGAGCTAATTAGGTCCACTTTTGGCGACTGCTGAAGTATATGATGACTTGGTCATACAGATACTTTACTTTTTTCATGTTTTAACATTTATTACGCGTTAGGTTATTGACATAATGGGTCATTTTTGAGTGATCGGCAAGAACCGCAATCCTAGCGTGTCGGCGATGTCAGAAGCCTTCATTCGTAGCGTTGTTTTTTGTTGAGGTAAAACTGTCTTGTGGCTCATAATGAGAATAAGTACCTGTAGAATGATTCTTTCGCCTTTTACTTTATAGGTTATGAAGTACTGTCCAGTGCAGCTCTATGATATCGACGATGCCAAGGCGGAAAGTATTTTGCGCACTGCTGGAGAAGAGGCGTATCCGGATCTATAGTCGAAGACGCTTGAACCAGTAAGATCTACTGTTGTATGCAATAGAAACTCTTGTAGAAACGTGTTTGTTCTTTCAGATTCACACTAGCCCGATTTATGTCGGAAGGGAGCCAGAAAATGAGAATCAGCAATCAGTCGTCAAAGGAGGAACCGAGGAGCCAAGCTGTTTTTGAGGCGCTAACTGTGCAAGGCGCGGTGCGAAAAGGAGTTCGCCTGGGGCTCGGTTAGCTGAAGGTATGTACTGTATGGTTATTATCCATACTACTTGAGACCAATGAATTAAACCAGTCAAAGTTTCTTTAGCTGGCCAGTCAGTCGAGCAAAGCGGACTGAATAATTGGAAGTGTCGCACGACGCACGCCCATAAGCCTTTTCTGATGTATCGCGAAAGACACGTAGTTGATATGTTCCCTGGCCGCTGCCTTGGGACCTCGGTAGCCTGAGTTAATTGAGGCCGCTGATTTCTGTTCGAATCTGATCCCATTTGTCTTTGTTTAATTTCGTTTCTTGATCATCCCCTCTGAGGCTGTCGGGCACGTCAAGATGTTCACCCTTTTGTGGCCATTGAACTTAAAATCGATTGTCCTCGACTTTGATCGTTTTATTGAATATCTGCATGGCTTTCTCGTCGTCACGTTTATTGATTTGATCAGTGATGCCAATCTTCTCGAGTTTCCTCAGGTCGTTGATTTGAGTTTGATCCTCGATGTGTGGCTCGAGGTGATTCAGCTCGTGACTGCTGTGACTGATGAGACAAAGCAGTTGAATGTTGAGGCCGGCTCAGCGATTTTGATTTGATTCTTGGTTCAGCCAAAAACAATCCACCCAAAGATAGAGTTGCGGAGGAAAAGGCTCAGTCCGATTTCTTTGCTGGTGGCTACCATGATGCGCTCATTTTTATTGATGCCGATGAGTACATCTATCTTGATCGTTTCTGATTCGTTTAGGATTGGATTGGCTAGATCGGTGGTGTCGAGAGTGTCCTTCAGATCTGCGAGCATCGCGGCGCTCCTCCACAGTGATTGAGCAATCTGGAGAACGACATTTGCTTCGATTTTGATTCGTTGTCCATATTTGCTCTTCAGTTGGAGCTCAACGATGGCAGACTTGATTCGCTTTGGTTCCTTGGCACCGAACTTGTACAGCATGATTTCTTCGCACGACGTTGGTTCGATCGCGAGTAGTTTGATAAGCACTTCGGTCACATATGTTCGCTGGCTACCGCTATCGAGAAGAATTCTTCCTTTGATCGATCGGGGAGCTAGGCCCAACGATTGGATATTACCCACAGCTGTCTGCAAAAGGACTGCTTGATTCGATGTGAACAGACTGGTGCTTACGTCCGAAGCGAGAGTCTTTGTAGCCGCCTGAGTATTGATATGTTGTTTATTTGATCGCTTGTTGCATAGGCTTGAATGATGGCAGTTTTATCGACAATGATAGCACTTTGATTTCGCCCAGCATTGGTCAGTTCGATGGCCTGGTCTGAGACATCGCCAGCAATTGTCCTTAAGTTTCCTCCTCCGTTCTTCAACTGTGGGTACGTGCTGGCATTCATCGGCCCAGTGCTCGCCCTCGCAGTAGACGCATGGAGAACGAGGCTTGTCCTTGATGACTTCTCGACTGGTGGTGGCAGCTTTTGACACACGGCTTGGCTTGTTCTTGCTGTTGACCATGAAAGAATGGCTCGTTTTGGGCACGCTGGGTTTTCCCAATGTTCCGCTGCTGTGATGAGTGCCCTGATCGTGGCTCGTCTCGTGTTTCTCGTGTTGCGTGGTGCGCTCCCGGGAAACAACATCATGGATTGCTACCATCCTGGCTAGTTCGGCTCGCAGTTCTTTGAGCACCCATTGATCGGCAGGCTTTTTTCGTAGATCTTCTCGAGGATGAACGCTGGCAGTTTTGGCCAAATCAAACTTGTGGTCCATGATTAATTGATTGGGCCACCCAGTGATTCGATCGAGTGCAGATGCTTTTCGAGATTGATTTGCAGTTGGCGCATGCCCTACATGTTTCGAGCACCCTCAAGATTCACAATGGCTCGTTGGTGCATTCGAATGATTTCTTGGTCGTTGCCAAAGCATTCTTTGAGGAGCTAAACCTCTGTTTCGCAGTTCCTGCCTGTGACAGCTAACCCATTGACCACTGATTTCGCATCGCCAGTCAGTTGAGCCACCAGATAGGCCATTTTCGTGACAGGCGCGACTGCATCGTTCGAGTGAATCGAGGCGTGGAACGCGTCCCAGAATGGCTTGAATTGCAGTCGATCACCACTGAACTTCGGCAACTCGAGTTTCGACAACTTGGCGTGGATTTGTCCGACGCTATCCCGGCCTCGATTCATACCAACTTGGTTGTCTACAGCTTGGTTGCTGCGACCTCCTTGTCCGACGCGCTCACGTTCTACTCGAGCTTGCTGTTCGATTCGTTCCATATCCCACCTCATTCTTTGTTCCTCTTCTTGCAGTCGTATCTGCAACTAAATTCGCTCGATCTCCGCGTTTACTTTGGCCTCTTCCAGCCTGGCCTTCAGCTGGCGCTCCTCTTTCTCGATCACCCGATTCTCAAAGCACCCCATATCAGCGATTGCCATATCGTATTCGATCTCCATTTCGGCGTATTGCTCACTTTCGGTAACGAACTCAGCCGACTCATCGTCGTCAGCAGTGTTCGTGTAGTCGTCGTACTTGTTCTTATAGCCTTCAAAAAGCGCTCGCAGGCGGGCCTTATACTTGCCCACCTTACTAGAAGTTTCTTCATTGATGACTGCTAAATTAGGTTTCGAGTCCAGTAGGTGGCGAAGGGCTAGGCGTCGGGGGGCGAGCTGTTTTCGTAGCGTCGCCGCCGCGACCGCCATTGCTTTGATACCGCTGATAGCCGCGATGAACTGCGTTTTGCAACCAAATAATTCTGTCGTCGATTGATCGCGCAGTGGAAATTGATGTTGCGACGACGGAATCACACGTTGATTTGATTTAAATATAGTATATTTTAGAGACACAATTGATAACGAACCGCACACTCGATTCCCATAGAACGACACTCATCATCTCTAGAATCGTCTATCACCGCCTTTACATTCTCACTTCACATCACCAGCATTCCTATGCTATGACATCCTTGATTTTTGCTTGCGTTCGCGACATTGCTTTTGTTTACTTTAAAGTCTGGAATAGTTTCCATATAGAAGTGACCGCCAGACTTAAAGGAATCTTAGACTTTTGTTACAATTAGCCTCGCTGTAACCGCTCTGGAGATATTTAAAAGAAACCGTTCGTCATTAGCTGCTATCAGGCACATAATCGATTATGGGTGAATTATAAAAGCCAGCTTCCAATTTCTGAAATAGTAGCCTATTGCCAGAACATCATGAGGGAACCCCAATTTCCGCACTGCGAATCACAGATACTGTGCACATGGCTGATAACTGCGCCTCACTTCGACAATTTTAGCCAATCATTGTCGGTAATTTTAGCTCTTGACTACTCGCGCTGATCATCAATAGCCTATCTTGTAGCCCCTAAGAAAACCTGTTTGTTTTTCTACGCGCCGTAATTCATTGAGTTTTACCCGCGATTTTGAAGAAAGCATAAAATTTGGCAAGAGACGCCCCCAGTACGCACCTCCTTAATTTCCCGCTCGCACGCCGCTTATGACGTCAGAGTGATGTGGGCTGCTTTCTCTGGTAATCGCCAGTAAAATTTATAATTTTTAATTTCTGACGAAAGACAGATACTCTAGTAAAAGCGGTTCCACCTGCGTACTCAAGCAATCAAAAATATATATAACTTCCCCGCTTTTGCACTACGTGCTTGTCCAGCTTTGTGCCGGAATACTGGCTTTGGTGAATAATAGAAATCATAAATTCGCTGGCGATTTTCAGAATAAGCTGCTCAAAACCCTCTGATGTCATTAGCGGCGTGCGAGCGGGAAGTTCGAAATGTGCGTACTTTAGGCACCTCTTAGCAAATTTGAGTTTTTCTTAATATCTCGGGTAAAAATCAACGAGTTCTGGCGCGAGATATGTTTGCCACATTCTGACATGCCAGAATATACTAACAAATCACGACCTGGGACATCCTTGGGGCCGAATTTATTTATGCGAACTATTACAGTAAAATACTAGCAAGATGAAAACTCTCAATGCAAAAAAACACAGCGAAGTGCTCTGAAATCATTCCTATTCAGCATTTCGTATTTGTCACGAACCTGGAAAGCGAAGAATTTTTGTTTATGGACAAAACATCCTGACCTCAAAACATACTTGACCAAGAAATATACCGATCGTGAGTAATTTCATACTAAGCAAAAAAATGTGTCAATCAAAGCTGAGCAAAATAAACTGAACAATGAAAAAACATGGTCAAAAAAAAGAGCACGAAAAAAACACATCAATAAGCTAGCTCGCGAAGATAACGAATCAACTGAATTCGAACAGAGTTGGCAAATAAAAAAACACACAACATGCTTACCTGCCACATTGGCGACCACCTGTAAAGGCGCTTCTCGAGTGGCACCAGCGCGTCCATGAAGGTTTGCGACGACTTCTTTCACACTAACTGCTGCAGGGTCTAACGCGTGATTGTGTTCTTTAATCTTCGTAACAACTTAGGTTTGAGCGGCATCGATGTTCACCGCGCCAAGCATTTCGTCGTAAAATATTCACACATATCCGATTCGTCACCATCGGCCAATTTTTGTAATCGATTTTAAAAACCGCTCCTGATCAATTGCGGCTTATTCTTTTGAGTGAGAGTCAAACGCAACGCCTTTCTTCATATGAATCCTGCGAAAAATGTAACCACACTCAGCCGACAAGCACTGGACCCGGCAACAAAAATACGCAGCTTTGACGCAAAGGCATCAACTAATGTACCTGTAGAACTAATTCACTTTGCGTAGGGAGTACCTGATATCACTTGCATCACATATCACTTCAAGTTCTCCTTCTTGAAGGCTCCAGGATGGCTAGACTGAATCCACTATTATTGGCCCTTAATCATGCCACTAACGCATTGAAACTTATGTAAGAGTCAACACTACACTCCTGACTAACCACTAAATTGTCCAAAACATTTTAATTGCTCAGTATGTTTTTCTCAGTTTTTAATGTCGAATTTTTTCCCTCAGTATGAAATGCTCCGTGTGAAATGACCCAGTGTATTTTGAGGTCAAGATATTTTGCTCAGCATATTTTGTCTAGAATGTTTTGACTGGACAACAAGAATTTTTCACGTTCTACGTGTTACCATTGCTTACTTGATATTGTCACAGCATCTAGAATACATACTTTCACTGTAGTCAGATCACTCACGATCAGTCTAGACCCATAACGATGGGCAGCGCCAGACTGGCTGGGCTGCCGCGCGGAAAGCAAAACTAGTATAACGAGAGAACGTTGAAGTTTGTGCAGTTTATCTGTAAGAGTTGGGGTTTACGTTCCGTTTTGGGTTTTGTTTTTCTGAGGTTTGGAAGAAGGCGTATATTATTCACTCAATTCCCTCAGTTGATCTATGTATGTAGGGACAAGTGCTTTAGGCTAAACTGCTTCCTAGCAAAAAAACAAAAAACCGTCTTATTATTTCCAAAAAAGTCTCTTATGACAGACTTTAAAAGACCAGCAAATGCACATAGTGGAACCAGGGCTTAGGATGGCTGGTCTACTCGGCCACTGCTAAACGCAATTACAGTTGAGAAAAATGTTTGAGCAGTAGCTGCTTTTTCTGAACGAATATCAACAGGACGAGTGATCGTGGCAGCGAGCAGAGGACCATGCAATCCTGTGCTCGTGGTCCACGTAGCGGGCTAGGAGTGTCTAACCAGGGCTATGCGCGCAGATGCTATCAGTATGAAGTGTTCGACTCGCAGCTAGGTTAATCATTTTGTGTCACGTGTCCCTTTATCCTCGGGCGCGTCATTACTGATGTGATAAGCCATGAGCATGAACATGAAGCTGGAAGAAGAGGAGAAAAGATTGTTAAGAGTGTCGCTCGAGGTTCAGGCATAAAACGATAAGCGATATCACTTCACCCGCAGCGCTACAGTTTTACAGAACACAGGAGAGAAGCATGTTGGATTTGATTCTGACATCGGCAAGGATCTGTGTGCGAGTGAGTAACGTCATACACTGTGCAGTGCAGGCCACCTCTCCTCTCCTTGTGGCCGAGTAGACCAGCCATTTTTATCCCTGTGTTCTCTGGCTGGTCTAAAAGTTTTGTGTCTGTCGAAACAGACTTTTTTGGAATAATGGTATGTGTAACGAAAAATCCCTTAACTAAACCAGATGAAAAGGCTAGAGCTTCTGAAAAATAACGAAAAATGGTAAAACCTTCTCTCGTACCAGTTTTTCGCCAAGCTTTGTTTAAAAATTCTTTTTCAATCGCCCAGCGTGACGGTCACAAAAAGTTTCATCGATGCTTAATCTTCTAATCTTTTTATTTCACTTCTGGATGAAAGAATTATAACACTTTCGAATAAAAAAAGAAGAACAAATAATTTTACAACCTAATACGTATGTGAAAATAAGAAAATAATAAAATCAAGACCTTGTCCAATGTCGCTCTCTCATACCATGTGCAGTGGAAAAGAAAGAAACCAAGAGCTGAAACTACACAGTTCTTATGCTCTTTTGAAGTATCCACTCGGAATCAAGATTGCTTCACGGGCTCCGGAGGAGTGGGTCGTTTTCTGTACCCCACCCATTTTTTGACCAAAATCGCGCGATGTACGAGTTTAAATTGAAAAATCTCAGCAACGGCTTGACCAAAAAATTTTTTTATTACTCGCTGAGAATCAGAGCGAAAAACTTTAGATTCGCCATGAAAATCGAGGGAAAAGAGGTTCACTTTTTGGCCAATTCGGTCGACTCTCTTAGACTAACGATAAGGTTCTAAAGTAAAAGTTGGAGGTATTATGAGCCCCCGCCCGTTAATCTTTTGAATGCCAACAAGTCATATTCTGCAGAGCTTTCAGCGTTTCCTAATTTCCCGATCATTCTGTTTGGACCCACCCTTTACGAAACCACAAACGTCATTGTGAGAGATGGCATTTTTCAGGCATAAAGTTGTCCCAAGCATATCTCTGACGTGAATGATTTGCTTAACATCCCCTACATCCTTTAAAAGCCTTTAGTGGGGTCTCAAGGTGCAGAGAATGATAATTTCGCACTGGTGCGCCAAACTCCATTCCAGACCGCCCTACACGGCCTGGGGCAATGCTAGCTAAACTCAATGCCACGCGGCAGCAACCCATGTTGTCTAGTCCTTCGAACTTGTGACTGTATTCTCAATTTCACGCAGCAGCTGATTGGCGTTGTTTCATCGAGCTTATACACACATGCAGATGTGACGCGGGCATTTTTTCGCCCATTGAAATAAAATCATTCCCTATTTCACAAAATCAATGAATGTCACTATATTCCGTAACAAAAATGTTATTTGTTAAACTCATAAATATATTCCTAGAAAAAAACCATCGACGACTACGAATGGGCGGATGGCAGTCCACTAAAGCTCACAGGCAATGAGGAGAGGTTCTGGCAGGGGATACGCAATTACGCTTTCTACACAGTACTGGACTTCAATAAATTTTGGTCCCCTTGGGAGAATAGAGACATCCACTTTGCGCTCGAGCCAGTTGGAGTACTGTGCGAGCAAGCATTTACTACCACAACCCCCACCTATTCCTCAGCACTACTGACAAGCGAAAGCGCCCCTGCTCCAATTGGCGGAGCGTGTATTCCCGAAAATAGCAAGTACTACAACAAGGCAGTCCGCTTCAGAGGTGTCTGCTACTTCATCGTCCCAGGGCTGAGCAAAGCAGCAAATATTGAAAAATCCAGAAGATATAATTTCCAGGGTTCTGTGGCGCGAGCTGGTTGCGAGACACATGGAGGGCTATTGCTCATCGTGAAAAGCCAGGAGCAAGCTGATTTTATTATGGACACATTCAGCCAAAAGGATTACGACCCTGAAGGCTCGCTACAATTTCAAGGAGTCGCTCTTGGAATCCAGATGTGGAAAGTAAGCGCGAGAGTATCTTTCCCCAAAAAAATATATTATCGCATCTTTTCCTTTTCTAAAGAGAGAGCTCGTCTGGGACGATATGAGCATCATAGAAGACATGCCAGAGAAGAAGCACCTTTACTTTTGGCAGCGGTATGCTTTTATGCACCGAAATGGGCTTGGTGGCGATGGTGAAATTGAGTGGAGTGCAGGAAGAGAAGATGAAAAGCAGCCAGTGGCCGTTCTGTGCCAGTCGAGTATAGCTAATTATGGGGAAGCAACGAGCGACAGCGGGTCTCAACCGACCAAAGCTTATGCTCCAATTGGGGGAGCGTGTCTTCCTGACAACCGCAAGTACTACAACAAGGCAGTCCGTTTTGGAGGTATCTGCTACTTTGTCGTTCCTGGACTAAGCAAAGCCGCAAACATCAAACTGTTCAAAAATTATAATTTCGAGGATCCCGAGGCACGAGCTGGCTGCAAGAAACACCAAGGCACATTGCTCGTCGTGAAAAATTATGAGCAAGCGAAGTTTATTATGGACACATTCAGCAGAAAAGATTACGATCCAGAGGACTTGCTTCAATTTCAAGGAGTCGCTCTTGGAATCCGGCTTGGGGCAGTGAGCAAGGAAGGTTTTCCCTGGATATGTTTTTTGGCACCTTTTTTCTTTTCAGAACGACGATTTCGTCTGGGCTGATAAAAGCGTCGCATTTTACCTGCCACAAAAGCACAATTTATCTACCAAGAAGCCGTTTACAGTTGCCATTATGCGCCGAGGCGGGGGTCTCACTAGCGATGGCAAAATCGAGTGGAGTCCAGGGGGCGAAGTAGGGCAGCCAGTGGCCGTGCTGTGCCAGTCGGGTAAAGCTGGTGATGTGGATATAGGAAGTCCCACAACTCCTGGAAAAGCTTTCTCGATTTCGTATTCCAAGCCAGCGTGGGCCCTGCTGATGCTGTGCCTGATATCAACATCTCTTGCTTTCCAGTAGAAAAGTAGAAAATGAGGTATGGGATAACAAAAACGTATTAAATACATTACATTTTTAGTTTTTCAATTTTATGGTGATAACATATTTTTAAAAACTGTGCATTTATCCGCATGCATGGGAGAGGTTTGGGAGGAGAAAAAGCGAGAATGTATCTCACAAAATTTTCAACGCAAGGTTACAGAAGAATTTAATGAGGGGAATTTATTGTTTTGCTTCACGAAATGCTCCAAGTCATTTTATATTTATCATTTTGCGAAATCGTTTAATCAAAATTGTTTGACTCCTCAATCCCTGTGCCTATAAAATGCTTCAATATTGACGACCATTTGGTGAAGTGTGCTTGTCATGTTGATGGTAAATTTACATGCGGGTGGAAGAGCAGAAGACAGAGGAGAGCTCAAACCTAAGTTGTTACGAAGATTAAAGAACACAATCACGCGTTAGACCCTGCAGCAGTTAGTGTGAAAGAAGTCGTCGCAAACCTTCATGGACGCGCTGGTGCCACTCGAGAAGCGCCTTTACAGGTGGTCGCCAATGTGGCAGGTAAGCATGATGTGTGTTTTTTTATTTGCCAACTCTGTTCGAATTCAGTTGATTCGTTATCTTCGCGAGCTAGCTTATTGATGTGTTTTTTTCGTGCTCTTTTTTTTGACCATGTTTTTTCATTGTTCAGTTTATTTTGCTCAGCTTTGATTGACACATTTTTTTGCTTAGTATGAAATTACTCACGATCGGTATATTTCTTGGTCAAGTATGTTTTGAGGTCAGGATGTTTTGTCCATAAACAAAAATTCTTCGCTTTCCAGGTTCGTGACAAATACGAAATGCTGAATAGGAATGATTTCAGAGTACTTCGCTGTGTTTTTTTGCATTGAGAGTTTTCATCTTGCTAGTATTTTACTGTAATAGTTCGCATAAATAAATTCGGCCCCAAGGATGTCCCAGGTCGTGATTTGTTAGTATATTCTGGCATGTCAGAATGTGGCAAACATATCTCGCGCCAGAACTCGTTGATTTTTACCCGAGATATTAAGAAAAACTCAAATTTGCTAAGAGGTGCCTAAAGTACGCACATTTCGAACTTCCCGCTCGCACGCCGCTAATGACATCAGAGGGTTTTGAGCAGCTTATTCTGAAAATCGCCAGCGAATTTATGATTTCTATTATTCACCAAAGCCAGTATTCCGGCACAAAGCTGGACAAGCACGTAGTGCAAAAGCGGGGAAGTTATATATATTTTTGATTGCTTGAGTACGCAGGTGGAACCGCTTTTACTAGAGTATCTGTCTTTCGTCAGAAATTAAAAATTATTATTTTTACTGGCGATTACCAGAGAAAGCAGCCCACATCACTCTGACGTCATAAGCGGCGTGCGAGCGGGAAATTAAGGAGGTGCGTACTGGGGGCGTCTCTTGCCAAATTTTATGCTTTCTTCAAAATCGCGGGTAAAACTCAATGAATTACGGCGCGTGGAAAAACAAACAGGTTTTCTTAGGGGCTACAAGATAGGCTATTGATGATCAGCGCGAGTAGTCAAGAGCTAAAATTACCGACAATGATTGGCTAAAATTGTCGAAGTGAGGCGCAGTTATCAGCCATGTGCACAGTATCTGTGATTCGCAGTGCGGAAATTGGGGTTCCCTCATGATGTTCTGGCAATAGGCTACTATTTCAGAAATTGGAAGCTGGCTTTTATAATTCACCCATAATCGATTATGTGCCTGATAGCAGCTAATGACGAACGGTTTCTTTTAAATATCTCCAGAACGGTTACAGCGAGGCTAATTGTAACAAAAGTCTAAGATTCCTTTAAGTCTGGCGGTCACTTCTATATGGAAACTATTCCAGACTTTAAAGTAAACAAAAGCAATGTCGCGAACGCAAGCAAAAATCAAGGATGTCATAGCATAGGAATGCTGGTGATGTGAAGTGAGAATGTAAAGGCGGTGATAGACGATTCTAGAGATGATGAGTGTCGTTCTATGGGAATCGAGTGTGCGGTTCGTTATCAATTGTGTCTCTAAAATATACTATATTTAAATCAAATCAACGTGTGATTCCGTCGTCGCAACATCAATTTCTACAAGAGTTTCTATTGCATACAACAGTAGATCTTACTGGTTCAAGCGTCTTCGACTATAGATCCGGATACGCCTCTTCTCCAGCAGTGCGCAAAATACTTTCCGCCTTGGCATCGTCGATATCATAGAGCTGCACTGGACAGTACTTCATAACCTATAAAGTAAAAGGCGAAAGAATCATTCTACAGGTACTTATTCTCATTATGAGCCACAAGACAGTTTTACCTCAACAAAAAACAACGCTACGAATGAAGGCTTCTGACATCGCCGACACGCTAGGATTGCGGTTCTTGCCGATCACTCAAAAATGACCCATTATGTCAATAACCTAACGCGTAATAAATGTTAAAACATGAAAAAAGTAAAGTATCTGTATGACCAAGTCATCATATACTTCAGCAGTCGCCAAAAGTGGACCTAATTAGCTCGGCACATTCATATGGGCGCAATCATCCAATGCATGGGAGGGCTTCTCGGCTACGAGTCCACTGCACTGCTTAGTGATTTGCATTTAAGCAAAGTATGACGTGGCATGAAATTGCATCATATCACCTATCAAATATAATGGTATCTGAATGCGCACTAAGCGACGCGAAACGGAATTTACCTGTTTAAAACCCAGCACCAGCCAGGTTCCGCCGACGGGGTCATTGTCGACCGTTTCAAAATGTTTGGCCAAGAGGGCGTTCTGCTCGCTTTCGTGGACTATTGGCAGGGTTGCCCCCTCAGCCTCACATATCTCTCTCCCAATCGATATATTAAACTTGTAATTCCCCACCCCTATATTTTGGTTGACCTTTTCAGTTGAGCCAGCCATCATGAAATAACACCATTCGTTGTATGCGACCATTTTTAACACATTCGGGGGCGACGTTTGACGACATTTGGGCACAGGCTGTTTAAACGCGTCACTTGAAGGCTGATGAAGGCAAAAATAAAGAAGGAAGAGCAGGAGATGACTCGGATTAGACATATTGTACTTGAAGTTAGATCATCTCAGCACTGTCTCAAAAATAAGGGTTCAATAGATGAGCGAATATAAGTAGTGATGTCGCCAGGCAAATAAATCGGAAGCGTAGGTTTCTTCATTTGATTCAAAGCCGCGAATATGCCTATGTCAGGAATCAGGGGTTTTTGAGAACTGGTAGAATTGTTTCCCAACAGAGAATGGTTCGTAATGTTTCAATGGCATACCGAAAAGCGGGCAAAAGTAAATCTGTGACGGATGCTCAACAGCTAGTTCAGCGCGTTGTAAATAAGAGGAATCAGTGCGCAGCTGCTTTAAAAGATCAGGCATTACAATTGAAAGAGGTTTCTGAAGAAATTTTGGGGATGCTTGATTCAAATCCAGATTGCTCTTTGGCTGAGCTTTGCGGGGAAAGTGGGCATGCGCGAATACGCGAACCGTATTTTTATGAGTTCGCTTACAAACCACCGACGACTGTGGTGTCAAGGGTCGAGAGCAGGCCACATCGATATGCTCGGCTGAGAGCGAAGGCAATCGCCCAAATCGCCAAAATGCACGCCAGGTATCCCGATTTAGGCAATCGATGTCGACTGACTCGTAAAATCAGTAAAACGATTATGCAAAGGAAAATATGTCTTGTCCGAAAAAAAGTAGCCTTTAGGGATTCATCGAGATCGTTGCGTTGCCCGGTCATGTCTTTGGGCGCTGATGATCGTCATCCAGAACATGACAGGGACACCTGGCCCTGTGATGCCCTGTCGCGAGATATAAATATGGAGAGAGGCGACAATGCTTCGAGTCTGGTGCTATACAGTAATCAAGAGGAACAGACCGTTCAGGTCAACAGAGAAAACGCACACCTCGCATGAACGATACCAAATCACATATCATTTAGAGGTGTAAAGTGTTCCATTCTCGGGCATTGTGCAATGGGCGAGGCGCTGCTTCCTCGTATCAATCGCGCATTTCGCGACACTCCGGAGGGCGGGAGCTCCCAAACCTAGGGGATTGGGAGGTCATAGATTTCAGTAGACCCGAATAACTCAGCAGATGCCCATTTACCACATTCAATAGCGTATAAGAGGAAACCCGAGAAAGAGAAAAGCGCACTTACGAGTTAGTTGAGAGAAAACGGTGTTAGAACGAGAACTCATAAACAGACCTCGAATTTGAAATAAGCGGGAAAAATAAACTTACCCGGAAATCGTTTAGATACGTTTTAGATGATACTCTCAGCGAATCTTTATGTATTTCAGATGCTTGCATGGTGCGTGTACTTCTGCGTGTCCTTTACACATGCTCAGGCTGTAGCAGAGTTTGTTGTGCACTCGAGTGGGACCAAGTTTTGAATAGGACGCCGTATGGTACGTCCGGAAGGCAGTTTGACCAATGCTTTTCGGACAAATCCATCCCTTCCCATGTACAACTCGATGATTTTTCTGAGAGGCCAATGCATTCGTGGCGTGGGGAACTTTAAAAGGACGATTTCACCAACACGAGGGGGTATAGATGATCGAATTCGTGGCTGTCGATGCGTCCATCCAGACCTTTCCATTAAAGATGTCAGGTATTGACGACGCCAGCATTGCCAAAACATATCGAGATGATTTTGGCTCTTTTTCCACAAAGCGACGAGATCAGTGTTCCGGAATTTGTCTTTGGTTGAACCAAGACCATCGATGGAAGCGGATGTCCGAGTCGAAAGGAATAATTGCGGGGTCAGATCCCTTCCGTCATCGAGATCGGAGCCGACATAGACGAGAGGGCGAGAGTTCAAGATCGCTTCGTTTTCGCACGCGATGGTTTGCAGCTGAGAGGAAGTTAGAGTAGCATGATCGATTGATTTCCGAAGGCATTGCTTGACGAGGCGTTCGTAGAATCCGCCTTCTCAGGGAGCATTCTCAGTGATGAAATGCCAGTTAATTTCGTGATCGTTGCAGTACTATGAAATAAATGAATCGACTTGATTGAACAGCTTCGCGTTATCAGATATGATCAGTGATGGCTTCCCACGGCGAGAGATGAATCGCGAGAGGAAGAGCAAAAATTTCCGAAGACGAGAGAGATTCCACTACTTCTAGGTGGATAGCTCGGGTGACGAGGCATGTAAAGAGGCAGATCCAGTTCTTGACTAATCAATATTTCGTTTTGACCAGGAGCGGGCCAAGGTAGTCGAGCCCCGTGCTCTCAAATGGCAGTGATCTTGTTACTCTGGACGCAGGTAGTTGCGGGAAAAGAGGGGCCTTGTATGGTCCGCCATCGGTACGTTTGCAGATAAGGCATTTTCGCAAAACGGAAAAGACTAATGATCGACCAGATATGATCCAGTATTTTTCTCGTAACAAAGAGAGTGTATGAGAGACCCCGACGTGACTCGATCGGATATGTGTGTCCATAATAATGAGACGAGTGAGACTGCTTTCTTTTGGCAAGAGGATCGGATTTTGAGGTATGTCAGAGTTCTCCAAACGTGTCTGACATCGAAGAATCCCTCCCCCATCAGTGAAGGTGCGGATTGGTGCAGTAGAGGATGGTCCATCAGGAAAGTGCACGGGCTGCACATATCGGATTAGGAAGAGTCGTGCCCCTGAAATTTCCGATGAAAAGAGCTTCGAGCTCTTTGATGTCAAAGCTAGCCGGCGGCAGCTAGCGATAAATCGTAACATGAAGGCGATGACACGCAGGAGCTGAGTCAAAGTTGAATACCGCCGCAATAGAGGTGTCTCTTCCTCCTGGGTCCAGGTTACCAGGATAGGATGCGATGGGTATGGATCAGCTGTAGCACTCGACGGTGATTGTGGCCAATCAGATTCCTTACTTCGTAGGAATTCGGGTTCGTGCCACCAGGTTTTGTTGGCGGAAAAACTTTCAGCCTTCATTCCTCGAGAGATGATGTCTGCTGGATTGAGTTTTCCAGGAACGAATATGTATCGAGTATCTTGAACTTCACGAATCTTGCTGACTCTGTTGCAGATGAAGGGAGTGTCAGGGCGAGGATTGTGAAGCCAGTGAAATACGCATTGGGAATCAGTCCACAGGAAGCTTCCTCCGATCTCAAGCTTCAGAGGTTGCAGCGCTTTAATTGCAAGGGAAATGCAGCGGCTGCCAATATCGGCTGCGATCAATTCTAGCAGGGGAATCGACTGCTGGTGCTTTAGTGGCGAGATACGTGACTTTGCAAAGATGAGACGAGACGAAAAATCGCCGGATGATTCGCAGCGAAGGTACACACAACAGCCGTAAGCAGCTTTTGAAGCATCTGAGAAGCAGTGAATTTGAAATTTGACTTGAGCGGGGGTGGAAGGAAGAAAGGAACGGGGCCACGAAGCCTTTTCAATAAGTTAAAGATAATCAAGGTGTTCATTCCATTCACGGACAGCATTTTCTGGTAGATGGCTATCCCAGTCGTTCTTGGCTTTCCATAAGACTGAAGAAAAATCTTGGCAGGGACGACTATGGGGAAGGCATATCCGAGAGGGTCGAAGATGCAGGCAATCGTCTGGAGAACAGTGCGCTTCGTGGCTGAATGAGAGGGCGAGCAAAAACCCTTGATACGAAGCTCATCAGTTTCAGTGTTCCAAACAAGACCAAGGACCTTAACTTCAGAGTTAGTGACGTGGTCGGGTCCAAGCAAAGCCTTCCTAAGATCAGAGGATGAGGTTGCCCATTCGCGAAGATTCATCGATGCGTCGTGGAATATTTGTTTTCCCTCGTGATAGAATTGATACGCTTCGTCTTCAGAGTCGGCACCAGAGATAACGTTATCGACATAAATATCCTCCAGCATGCGCTGGGACAGAGTCGTATTATATTTCTTGAGGTGATGCGCAACAGTTGCTGCCAAGAGAAATGGAGAGGTGATGATTCCGAAGGGTACTAGAGCGAATCGGAAGATTTGTAGATTGTTTTCTGTAGTTAACCTTGACGGGTTCTTGAGCCAGAGGAACCTGGTAACATCTCGATCTTCCTATTGCAGGCCGACTTGCAGAAAGGCCTTCTCAATATCTGCTACGATTCCAATAGGGTAAAGCTGAAAGCGAATGCGAAGATGGACAATGTTGTCGAGTATGACTGGTCCGCGATTCAGGCATTCGTTTAGGCTAAGATCGGACTTGCTAGTCTTGGCTGAGCCATCGTAGACGACGCGAAGTTTTGTGGAGCGGCCCGGGGTGTTGACGGCGTGGTGAGGAATATGGTGCTCCTTTGCCGCACATGCAGATTCTGGGACCTTCTCGATAATTCCTTTCTCGAGCTGATAATCGATTACTGCTTGATACTGACCGAAAACCTCCGGAGAAGAGCCATGACGCTTCAGCATCAAGTTAAGTCGGTGAAGAGACAGTTGATAGTTTTTGGAAGGTCTTGGGTTTTGGAGGTGGAAGGTCATAGTCTGAATAAATCCAAGGCCGTTTCACGTAAATAGCGATTGTTGGAAAACTAAATGGTTTCTTTAAAATTCCGAAGGACGAGTTCATCATTGCGATCTGTAGCCGCATCCTTGATGCCAATTTGTTCGAGATCCCAGAATACAGAGGGATCAACTGCAGCGCAGGCACAAGGATACATCTCTAGAGATTGATGCTGATCGTTCTGATCCTGAGACGATGCCAATGTGAAGAGAATCGTGAAGTGAGAGACGATATTCTTGGGTGCACTAATATCAACAAGAGATTCACCTGCTCCAGTCAGCACCCACCCGAGACGAGAAGAAATGAGCGAAAGAGAGGGGTGGCCTGGTACTGGGACGCAGGATTCCGAGAAGATTTGATTCCAATATTCAGCGCCGATCAGAAGATCGATAGAGCGATTTTCGGGAGAGCTGGGAATCGAATCTGCGAGGTCGTGTTGCTCCAAGAATTGCGTGCCTTCAGGGGTGAGACGGATAAATGGTCGACTCGTTGAGTCAGTGATAGTGGGCACTACATAGGCGTAAACATAAATCGGAGGACCAGATTTTGTGCGAATATGGAATGATACCATGCGAGCCTTAAAGGTACTTTGCAAACCTCCGAAAGCAGAAACCAAAATCTTTTCAGTTTGAACAGTACGAGCATTGATTTTCTTAGCGAACTCTGAGGAGACGTATAAACGCTGACTAGCGGAATCGAGTGCCGCATTTCCTTCAAAGGAGGCTGGAGAGGAGCCACAAGAAACGAACACTTTGGCTGAGAGCATAAACAAAGCCTTTGAAGAATTTTCTGTGATCATCGTCGTAGAGGGGACAGACTGAGAACCTGGTTTCTGTTTATAGCCAGGGCAGATTGATCGATGGTGACGCTGTTTGCAGGTTGGACAGCTTCGACTGCTTTTGCACTCGTCAACACGATGTCGATTTCCAAGGCAATTGAAACATAACTTCAAATCAGTCACACGCTTTTTACGTAAGTTAACGTCAGAATAAGTTGTGCAGTCACTAGCCCAGTGGCTTCCGTTGCAGAGCTGGCAGGTAATGGCTTTCGCTTTTGAGTGACGTAACGCTGAGTTGTGTACGGTTAACGTACTGGCAGTTGATTGACGTCGTAGATCACCTTTCGCTGGCGACAGAGCCGACGGCGTTTCCCTAGCGGATTCGTGTATGGATAGTTAAGGATGCTCTTGGCGAGTCTGATATTGTTCAGTCATTTCTAGATTGACGATATGCTGTCGGAGACGATCCAGTAGAGAATCGACAGTGAACTGCTGATAGTCATTTCGTTTACGCAAGTGACTAAGAACCGATGAGGGGATGAGATTTTGGATCGTGACGAGCAGTAATGCGTCTTGGTTTAACTGTTGTCCAAGAGCGATTAACGAATTGCAGTGCGAGTTTAGACTGTCAAAAAACATGCGAAGTGAATAAGCATCTGTGCGAGGTGTAGCGAGTTTCTGAATGCTGCGATAGTGCTGCGTAACGATGATCTGATGATTTCCGAAACGTTCCCTTATCGTTCTTAAGGCCATCTCATAGTTATCGTTCGTAACCGCTAAACCCTCGATCGCTCGCGCAGCAACGCTTCCCTCTGTCAAGCGGGTTTTTAGATAATGAAATTTGACAGCGTTTGGTAAATTGGCTCTATTGTGTACACAGGTCTCAAAGGCGTCTATGAATTCCCGGAATTTAGAAGGGGTTCCATCGAACGTAGGGGTTCGTAAACTGGCAACTTTACCTTAGCGATTTCTGGGGCCTCTGGAGCCGCGTCAGGACGAGCTGGATTCGCGATTCGGCGGCGCTCGTTTTCGATTTGGATTTCGTGCAGCTCTTGACGTCGCCGCTGTTCTTCTTCGTCCATCGCCTGACGACGCTTTCGTTTTTCATCCTGAAGTCGCTCCTGTAGGGCTTGAAGGTAATGCTGCAGTTCGACGTTCAGATCGTTAAATTTGGTGGACAACTCGTCGAAAAAGGCGACTTCTTCCGCGAACTTATTCGCGTCCTCGTTATCGGCGATGTCGACGAACGCATCGTGCGAGACTTGTACGATTCAAAGTTTCGATGTAATTTGCTTCGCGTGATTTCTAGAGTCGTCTTAATATTCGGGATATCAGCGATCGGGCATTTTAGCGCCGCGGCGAGATCGGCCGTCGATTCAACCGATTGCAACACTTCTTTTAGACAATTACGAGCAGGGCCAAGCTGTTGGCGAATCTTCGACGCCATTTCGCAGATCGCACGCCGTCGTCCGGCCACGAGCCAGTTGACGAAGTGCGAATCGAGATCGTAAGTCGCAACCACGTTCTGCTACCACTTGTCGCGAGATATAAATATGGAGAGAGGCGACAATGCTTCGAGTCTGGTGCTTTACAGTAATCAAGAGGAACAGACCGTTCAGGTCAACAGAGAAAACGCACACCTCGCATGAACGATACCAAATCACATATCATTTAGAGGTGTACAGTGCTCCATTCTCAGGCATTGTGCAGTGGGCGAGGCGCTGCTTCCTCGTATCAATCGCGCATTTCGCGACATGCCCATTGCCATTATTCAGAAAATGGCGGCAGAAAATTAGCTAGGGTTTTGAAGCTCTTTGCAAATGTTTCGCAAATCAGGCGTGTTATTTCGGGCATTTATTCCTGCTCTAATTTGAAAGGTTGTCGTTCAGGTTATATTGCGTTATCCAGAAGATCCAACGACTGCTAAAGGCTGGCCAGAAAATGAGCTACGCGAATCATTTTCATTAATCGTTTAGCGTTAGCTGGGCCATTCTTCATTCTGCTTGCCTACTGTATAACCTGTTTTCTTTGGGAATATACACGCCTGCCGCGCTGAAGAATAGTCCGCGTGTACATTCCAAAGAAAACAGATAATAGCAATTGCAAAAGCCAGCTTTTTTTTCTTCAATTAGGTGTGCATTTTAAGCGCATGCATTTGTTAGTTCAGTTGATTTATCGGCTTATCGCGACTGACAGAGAATTACTAAAATTTGATAAACCTTTGATTTCGAGTAATTTCGAGGCTTTGAAAGCGATAGTAAAAGCAGGTCCCTCTTCTGGTGGACCGAATACGGCAGGTGAAACGCACGTCCATCGGGCCGATCCCGTCTTTACAGCTGAGAAAGTATTTCCAGCTCTGCCTTATGCAAAAGCTTTGGAGAAGGCTTTTTTAAAAAACCAGACTGTCTGTGCGCGTCATGTCATACTGTGCATTATCAGAAAACAGTGAAAGAGGTTTTCGTGAGTCAGAAAAGGGAGCGAATGCCCAAGTTGCATCGTTTAAAGGATACATGCACAACACTTTCATCTTCACCTGCTACCGATATTCTGGACTGCCACGCATGCTTCGGAAAAGTGTAGTCGGACAATGCTCTTATTGTCTATGAAATTTAATATATATTGTCTATCACCACCTTTAAACGAGTCCAAAGGTTGTAATCGTGGGGTATTTAAACGTTTCGAAGTAGACTTACGTTTGGTCTTTCTCTTCGATTTCCTCGATCGACGATGGCAGCTCGGAGCTGCTCATTTTGTTGCAGGAGAAGCTCCTCCTTAGTGGGGAGCAGCTCGGAGCTGCTCATTTTGTTGCAGGAGAAGCTCCTCCTTGGTGGGGAGCAGCTCGGAGCTGCTCATTTTGTTGCAGGAGCAGCTCCTCCTTGGTGAGGAGCAGCTCGGAGCTGCTCATTTTGTTGCAGGAGAAGCTCCTCCTTGGTGAGGAGCAGCTCGGAGCTGCTCATTTTGTTGCAGGAGCAGCTCCTCCTTGGTGAAGAGCAGCTCGGAGCTGCTCATTTAGTGAGAAGAGCAGCTCCTCCTTGGTGGAGAGCAGCTTGGAGCTGCTCATTTAGTGACAAGAGCAGCTCCTCCTTGGCGGGGAGCAGCTCGGAGCTGCTCATTTTGTGGCAGGAGAAGCTCCTCCTTGGTGGGGAGCAGCTCGGAGCTGCTCATTTTGTTGCTGCAGGAGCAGCTCCTCCTTGGTGGAGAGCAGCTCGGAGCTGCTCATTTTGTTGCAGGAGCAGCTCCTCCTTGGTGAGGAGCAGCTTGGAGCTGCTCATTTAGTGACAAGAGCAGCTCCTCCTTGGTGGAGAGCAGCTCGGAGCTGCTCATTTTGTTGCAGGAGCAGCTCCTCCTTGGTGGAGAGCAGCTCGGAGCTGCTCATTTTGTTGCAGGAGCAGCTCCTCCTTGGTGAGGAGCAGCTTGGAGCTGCTCATTTAGTGACAAGAGCAGCTCCTCCTTGGCGGGGAGCAGCTCGGAGCTGCTCATTTTGTGGCAGGAGAAGCTCCTCCTTGGTGGGGAGCAGCTCGGAGCTGCTCATTTAGTGAGAAGAGCAGCTCCTTCTTGGTGGAGAGCAGCTCGGAGCTGCTCATTTTGTTGCAGGAGCAGCTCCTCCTTGGTGGAGAGCAGCTCGGAGCTGCTCATTTAGTGAGAAGAGCAGCTCCTCCTTGGTGGAGAGCAGCTCGGAGCTGCTCATTTTGTTGCAGGAGCAGCTCCTCCTTGGTGAGGAGCAGCTCGGAGCTGCTCATTTTGTTGCAGGAGCAGCTCCTCCTTGGTGAGGAGCAGCTTGGAGCTGCTCATTTTGTTGCAGGAGCAGCTCCTCCTTGGTGGAGAGCAGCTCGGAGCTGCTCATTTTGTTGCAGGAGCAGCTCCTCCTTGGTGAGGAGCAGCTCGGAGCTGCTCATTTTGTTGCAGGAGCAGCTCCTCCTTGGTGAGGAGCAGCTTGGAGCTGCTCATTTTGTTGCAGGAGCAGCTCCTCCTTGGTGGAGAGCAGCTCGGAGCTGCTCATTTTGTTGCAGGAGCAGCTCCTCCTTGGTGAGGAGCAGCTTGGAGCTGCTCATTTAGTGACAAGAGCAGCTCCTCCTTGGCGGGGAGCAGCTCGGAGCTGCTCATTTTGTGGCAGGAGAAGCTCCTCCTTGGTGGGGAGCAGCTCGGAGCTGCTCATTTTGTTGCAGGAGCAGCTCCTCCTTGGTGAGGAGCAGCTCGGAGCTGCTCATTTTGTTGCAGGAGCAGCTCCTCCTTGGTGGAGAGCAGCTCGGAGCTGCTCATTTTGTTGCAGGAGCAGCTCCTCCTTGGTGAGGAGCAGCTTGGAGCTGCTCATTTAGTGACAAGAGCAGCTCCTCCTTGGTGGGGAGCAGCTCGGAGCTGCTCATTTTGTGGCAGGAGAAGCTCCTCCTTGGTGAGGAGCAGCTCGGAGCTGCTCATTTTGTTGCAGGAGCAGCTCCTCTTTGGTGAGGAGCAGCTCGGAGCTGCTCATTTTGTTGCAGGAGAAGCTCCTCCTTGATGGAAGCTGTTTGGATCTGCTCATTTCATGGCAGAGCAGCACTTTGGTAGCAGGAGTAGCTCCTACTTTGTGGGGACCTTTCCATTTTATCAGGTGAGCGGCAATTGTGAGAGCATACACCATGCCAGTTTCCTACAAATCCAGTCAGGGCGTTTACCTTTTACTCTAGGCGGCTTTACATCATGGCCCATGTTGCACTTATAAGCCCACAACCCCGCTCATGTTAGCGGGGGTAGCAGCTCATGTTAGCGGGGAGCAGCTCATGATAGCGGGAAAGCAGCTCATGTTAGCGGGGGAACTGCTCATGGTAGCGGGGGAGCTGCTCATGGTAGCGGGGGAGCTGCTCATGTTAGCAGGTGAGTTGCTATTTATTAAAACAAACATAAATATTGATCATGATTGAATATCAAGGTATTAATGTTTGTGCACAGTAGTTTCATAAAATCAGTTGGGTGAATTAATCACTGTCCTCTTCTTTTTCTTCTCCATCTTCATCTCCACTGTCTGATGTTTCCGCATAATTTTCAACTACATCTAGGTTGTCATTCAGAAAATTCAATAGCAATGTTTTCCTCTGATCGAAGGCCATTTGAAAGGCTTCTTGCTGATCATCATTATCTTCGTCAGCCATCAATTGTAATAGGCGATCTTCAGTGACTCGAATCTTTTTATATATTCGACAGAGGAGAATCTACCAATGCATTGTAGTCGTTCAAAAGTTTGCCCGTTTGACTGTACAACTCCTCTCGGACTTCATCTTTGAGGTTTAGAAAATCATCTTCCGTTTCTGGCATTTGAAAATCATCATCTTTCCTCCAATTACGCAAGATCCGTTTCAAGAATGTCCGCCAAATTTTATTGGATGGTTCTATTTCATCGTCATCGTCATTGTCTCAGACACCGTTTTGCTAGACGAGCCAGCTTGAGTGTACAGCTTGCCGAATGACGACTGTGTCGTAGTGATGGCCGTTGTACGCACAGGGGTGCGAAAGAGCCCTGAAGACGAAAAGGGGTCGTTAGTAGACATAGTTACAGCAGGCTGTAGACCACTATGCGACGGTTGAATGGTAGGCTGTTGATGACCACTGCCCACTGTGTTGACGACTTCGTGCACCGATTGACGAACCGAATGCACTTTCCTTTCTGGTCGCTGAAGACGAGATGTGTGCACACGTCGCATACCCACAAGCGTGGGCTACTAGCCTAGATGTTAAACAAACAATGGTACGGAGAAAATAATCAATACAAACTCGAGCCGCGTGTAGAAACTGTGGGAAGAATACCACACGATGCCGAATAGGGGACTTGCCCGAGACACGAAATAAGGGCGAGTCCAAAGACGCAACAGAGAAATGACAATTTACCTGGTAGAGTCTGGGGATACCAGATGCACTTACCAGGGCGATCCCAAACGCCACGCGAATCTGGTTGCCGAGCTGCTTCGGGAATCGTACGGAGGTGATCAGCCGTACCGCGACGAGAACACCGACTGCAAGACTGGGCGAACCACGGGCAGACCTTGTCTGAAAAAGATCAAGTGGATCTAGAATAAACAATAAATACTCTTCTTATCTGAAAATTTCTTCTCTCTTTGTTCTTCTTTCTTTGAAAGAGTTGCTACGTCGACAAGCGACTCTCCTCCTGGTCGATCGACGTTTGTAGAGTCGGGCGTACACCAGACGCAGGGAGTTCGCGACGCCAATGTGGTACCCTCCCCAGGTATAGGGATGGAGACCTACACGCGTACTAGGTTCGAATCTACCCTGCGCGGTCACTACTGAAACGGACGCTAATATAGATACCTCTTTATTAGGCCGACAGGCGGACACCTCTACGCTGGTACAACCAACCAAGTGAAGAGCACTTATAGGAGAAGGGCAGCTGGGGGATGATACCCAACCGCACCGATCGACTAGTAGATGATGACTGAGGAGCAGTCTAGGCGGGCCGGCTAAGGGGCCGATCCGGGCGCTGAACATAATCAGTTAGATCTGGTTTGATCTGGACTCGCTCTGCTCAGTGAGGCCTAATGGAAGAGCACCTGTGCAAGAGGCACGTGCAGCCGGGCGGTCTGCACCGAGCAGTGAAGGAAACCCCCATCACAGGACTAGGGTTGCACTAGGAGTGTCTTACTCTCAGGCTATGCGCGCACATGCTCATAGAAGGTAAGTTTGAAGCCGCGGCTAGGTGAACCATTTTGTGCCATGTGTCCCTTCATCATCGAACGAGGTTAAGGCATGTAACGATAAGCCATATCAGTTTACCCGTAGCGCTACAGGTTTGGCATATTCAGGTTTCTTGTGTGGAACAGCACAGCTGCCTTCTGGGAGCCTGTCTGAGCAGGAGCAGTACTTAGCAAAGAAGCAGGTTGGATTCGACTCTGCCATCGGCAAGCATGTGCGAGTGATTGTTCACTGTGCAGTGAGCAGCATGTCGGGTCACCCCTTCTTTTTTGTTGCCGAGTAGACCAGACATCCTAAGCCCTGTTCCACTCTGTGCATGGGCTAGTCTAAAAGTTTGAAGTCTGTAATAACAGACTTTTTTGGGAATAATACAGAGACAGATACAGACGAAGTGCATTATAAAATCTGTCAGATTATTATAAAAAGGTATGATATTCAGATCCAGCACCCACATATTATAAGGGGCAGCAATAAATTTGGACCACAGCGCTCTTTGCGCAAAAACTTCTTTTATTGACACGGCGCGGACAGTTTACTTTCCTGCTGACATATCTATTTTGGCCGCGCACCAACTATACCCAACCCATCTGTATTATAAATAGCTTATTACATTTCATGCCAAAAGGCCCCTAACTGCTACTACGTTTATTCACTGTAGCAAAACATTGCTGAGATAAGAAATGTATTCTCACTAGTCATTGACATCGCAGAAGCCCTCCTACATTGGTTGTGAATCAGTGTAGGAGGGCTTTTGGGATGCTGTATGAAAGCTGTGTGTTCAACCTGTCTAAGCGGCGAAGGGCGGGTTATCTATCGTCCTCTCAGAAGCAAGGTGTCATCTTAGTGCCTAAAGCATGAAAAAACCTGTCAAACTGCAAAACTGGTCGCACGTCACATTGCCAGACTGTAATTTAAAATTTTTTAGGCGATGGCTTCTGCGTCTAGAGCGATGCCAAACTTAAACGGCCTAGTTGGGAACCAGGTTTTTCAAAGTGCTGTGACCAATTGTCAGAAATTCTATCATAGCTTTAAATGAACTCGCATTCCATCATATTCGCAGAGGATAATAGTTGTAAGGGTATCTAGTGTGGATACTAAACGTTAGTCGAGAAGGTTACACGGATAGAAAGGCCAGTGAGAGAATACGTAAGAAGGTCGCGAGCAGGTCATAGCCAACAGGAAAGGTTAGGCGTCGGTAATGCAAATGAGAGCTGGAGGTGATTGAGTGTGTTGGTAGGAAGCGTATCTATCGGCAGTGTGTGGATGGGAAGTAAATGAAAGGCGGTCGCTCCCTTGTTGGCTCACTCCTCTTACATAGTCAAAAATTACCGTTAGTGCTGCTCAGTAGTGTTGTATCAGTCAATTCGTACTTTGGAGCTGAATTCCGAGTGGTTTTTTTTCACTAAAAAATATATGGAATGCTAGCTACAAGGCAGGAAAAGCCTGCTGAATCATAGGTGATAAAAGCACAACTATGATAACATGAAGGACGAGTGCAGGTGCGCCCATTTACTGTTCGCCCAAAAATGAGCATTTTTGGAAGTTCAAATCAATCGCTCGTACTGCCCAATATTCAGGTCGCGGCAACAAGGCGGAAAAAATTTTTTGAAACTTTTTACGATTAGCCACGATACGTGCCACGTAACAGAGTCAGAAAAAACTTTAGTGCGTGTCTTGCACTACTCACCGAACAGTAGCTCCCATAGTTGAACTTTTAAGACTGACGAGCATGAATTTTTTAGCCTTAGTTATCATGTCCACGTACTCATCTTTAATGATTGCCCTGGCTCAGTATAACAGCTACGATAAGGAGTGTTGGAATGAAAAAGATTCAACCAAGCAGTACTGCTTTCTCACCATCGAACGTGAGTCAAAAATTTTCAGTGCAATCGAAGATGGCGAACATGTTGTTGGGAAAATCGAAGAAATGTGCGGAGAAGAGGGTGCAGAATTTTCTCAAATTAACACATTCGAAGAGGAGAGGTCGATTTTCGACAAATTTGGGAGAGGAGATGGCAGATTGGCCATGCTCGGGTCGCGCCTGGTAAGCAGGGCTTTTATAAGAAAAACATTGACTCATCCACTTGACCGCTTAGTAAGTAATCTAATATGCCGAACAATCATTGGGTGGGAATACCCTCTATCGATATCTCCACGCTTCTCCACGATATTTTCAACAAAAAAAATTATTTGCAAAGATCTTGCAAGTTATTCACTCTGGGTATTAGGAAAAACTAATTTTTTTCGCCTCCCTCTATGCCTCGTTCTGATTTTCACTACATCGAGTATTCGTTTTCCGTGGATAATCCATACAATTTACAATTGCGATTTTCAGTAAAAGCAACCAAAAACGCTCCTGTCATATTATACAACACAAAAAAATTTTGATGTTAAAACGCGCCCCCCTTCCCTTCCCTTCCCTTCCCAAATATACAGAGGGCTGTGCCGACGCACATGCTGGCGATAGGACCACCTGACGGTCGCCTTGCCTTGCCTTGCGCACTTTTCGAGTATATTCATTTCAAACTGATATGTGGGAAGGTACAGACACAAATAAAATAGACAGCAAAAGTCAGTGACAGGAGTGCCCACGTTGAGGATTATGTTTTTCAAATTATTCTGGCCCCATGAACTAAACATGATTAGAATTTGGGCAAATTCATAATCCAAGCATCCTACATGAACAGATACCTTCAACAGTGCACTCGAGAGTGAATGGACTCATGCAAGTGCATTGTCTGAAAATGTTTAACTTGCGGCTACGATAGGGGTTGGGCGATGTCCTTACCCTTAGTTGGTCTATTTCTTGGGTCCACAGACCCATTTACGGCGGTTAGAACAAAGACCAGTTCTTAGACGCTGAAGGTGAACATAAAACCGGTTTTCACAAGGAAAAGACGCACACGGCTAACCTGTTTCCACACGGACCAACTAAGGGTTAAAGAAAGAAACACATGAAAAATATCTGCTCTATTCAATAGAATATATGGGTAATCTGAAAAGTTTAGGCTTACGATTAGTTTCATTCAAGTACTGTGGTGGTTTAAGTACAGGTAAGTACGAGGTGTATGGTGGCCATATTTTTGTCCTCGTAAATCTATGGGTGAACGCGCCTTTTTGTCGGAATAGATTTCCATCAAGAACGCAATCTGCCCTCATCACAGAAAAATGTTTGTTATTCATAACATATGAAAAAAAATTTTAAACGCCAATACGCTAAGTCGACAGCAATAGTCAGTGAGAGCTCTAACTCACAGAAATATACCAGAATGCAATAACAATTACTGCGAAAATGAGATGCAGAGTCGCACTCAAACAGAAACGACTCTGTCATGGTATTGGGACTGCCAGACAATGTTAAGTAAGTAACACTCTTGTTCGAATGCAGTAACGTAGTCTTACTCTAAGTCTCATGTCGGCCGAATACTTCTGCGCCTCAAGAACAGTTCTAGAACCAATCTCGGACCTGTTGCAAATGCAGCTGAGTCGCTATGGTCAGAAAAGCTTAGAGTACAGCTCACCAGTAGCAGGGTTGAATTAATTTAGTCCTAGCTGGCAAACACCAGCGGTGCCTTACTTGGCGATAAGTTGATTTTCTCATTTGAAACTCACAAAGTCATTCCTTGAAGGGTACTGCTTATAATTCTTGCAATAGTTACAATCACGTTCTCCTACAAAACCGTTTTAAAATCTATCGCTGCATATTGCGAAGCATGCAAATGTGATGGCAGCATCTTGGTGAGCCCCCTGGCCTGACGCGCGGGCCAGACAGGACCCCCCCCCCCCCCCCATAATTATTTCTACAACCAGTAATCGTGCCTGTTGCTGTAGGCCTTTGTCTGTGTTCCAGGCCGGGAGAGGTGAATCGAGACTAGAAGCTGAGCGGCGGCTCTCCTTATTACAATATGAATGCACTTTTTTGATTAACTGCATGATATCATTTTTTGGGCAAGTTTGCTTCCATGTACAAGTATTAATCACCTCAGCTCGTTATTTATAAAACTGCTGATTAACCCTACTACTTCTATAGCTCCTAGTTTTTTTGTGGAAACTTGAGTGGAGAATAAATAAAAATTTGAAGGGGTTTCCTTTTTTCTGCTTAGACTCATTTCACGAAGGTGTCCACACTGATTTTGTTTTATTGAAGCAGCACGTTCCAAAGAAGAAACAAAGCTAGCGGCGAGCAAGATCATTCCGGATTAACTATTTCTCCGTTTTATTCAGGTCCACATCGCAAAGCGAGGCCACCAAAAAGCAATATCGATACGTATTCTTTTCTCAGATGGTCGATGGCGTAGCGCAAACTTTCCAGGGAAAGAATTGAGAAATACAGTCGTTATTATTTGCAAAGCACAACTGAACATAAGTCAAGATCATAAATTTCATTTAAAAGCGAGTGGGGAGAAGCGCATTCGGAGGTCATATGAAATTAGTTATTGGGACACCCGTGACATTTGCAGAACGGAAAACATACCTGGCTTAATTAAAGCGGCTATCTATGATAATACGTGCTATTTCTCAAACGAGCGAGTGCTGCTAGACGGAAATGCGAACTTTGAAAGCGGTGTATCATTCGACCCATTTATTGCCGATTTGGCATGCAAACATCAATTTTCTGAATTTTTAACTCTGAAAACCATTGACGAAGCAACATTCATATTGAACAATTTCCGGATTCATGACTTTGCCGCCTTTGCTCCTCCAAATTTGCCACTTCGCGGGATCGCACTCAATATTGAATACATGAACCGGGTCTGTTGCATTTTACGTGAAGCATGGGCAGTCAGTCTTATTCAATGGCACTCAGCAAGGGTGTTACACAAAAGTGTAGAGGCACCTGGTGAAGGTATTTAACAAAGGCGCATAGGAGCCCACTGAGGGTGAAAAAACTTATAGGAGCTAAATGATTGTGTTCGGGGATGTTAGGGTCTCCGAAACCTCCCTGTCAACTTTTCAGCATGAGAAGTGACCTAATATATATAATATAAATTGATGCACTGTTATCTCCTATGATGCCACGACGACAAACACACCAGGCACTTATCACACTTATCAACACACCGTTCACTTGATTTGGAATCATCAAAAGC
>JASANH010001427.1:0-55031 GCA_030248295.1 Mesodorylaimus sp. YZB2_4
GCGTACATGGGTTGGGGCAAGCCCGTGGTGAGGATAGGACGTACATGGATTGGGGCACCGCGTACATGGGTTGGGGCAAGCCCGTGGTGAGGATAGGACGTACATGGATTGGGGCACCGCGTACATGGGTTGGGGCAAGCCCGTGGTGAGGATAGGACGTACATGGATTGGGGCACCGCGTACATGGGTTGGGGCAAGCCCGTGGTGAGGATAGGACGTACATGGATTGGGGCACCGCGTACATGGGTTGGGGCAAGCCCGTGGTGAGGATAGGACGTACATGGATTGGGGCACCGCGTACATGGGTTGGGGCAAGCCCGTGGTGAGGATAGGACGTACATGGATTGGGGCACCGCGTACATGGGTTGGGGCAAGCCCGTGGTGAGGATAGGACGAACGTGGATTCGCATGGTGGGCAGGACGTACATGGATTGGGGCACCGCGTACATGGGTTGGGGCAAGCCCGTGGTGAGGATAGGACGTACATGGATTGGGGCACCGCGTACATGGGTTGGGGCAAGCCCGTGGTGAGGATAGGACGTACATGGATTGGGGCACCGCGTACATGGGTTGGGGCAAGCCCGTGGTGAGGATAGGACGTACATGGATTGGGGCACCGCGTACATGGGTTGGGGCAAGCCCGTGGTGAGGATAGGACGTACATGGATTGGGGCACCGCGTACATGGGTTGGGGCAAGCCCGTGGTGAGGATAGGACGAACGTGGATTCGATAGGACGAACATGGATTGGGGCACCGCGTACATGGGTTGGGGCAAGCCCGTGGTGAGGATAGGACGTACATGGATTGGGGCACCGCGTACATGGGTTGGGGCAAGCCCGTGGTGAGGATAGGACGTACATGGATTGGGGCACCGCGTACATGGGTTGGGGCAAGCCCGTGGTGAGGATAGGACGTACATGGATTGGGGCACCGCGTACATGGGTTGGGGCAAGCCCGTGGTAAGCATAGCACTTACATGGATTGGGGCACCACTTACACTGGTCAGGGCCTGTAATGTTGCCTCGCAACATTACCCGTCTTCGTCTAGCTGGGTCAAATGGGTCTGTTGTGACATTTGTGGAAACCCTGGTGAGAGCAAACGGCCAGAGGGCGCAGCACGTAAGCTGGAATTCTGGGACTTGAGGGAGGGGAGCTATGCTTCCTCTTCGCAATCCACCTGTGACTGGAATCAACTGAACAAATGAAGCACTAGGATGGATGGCACAGGTTGAAAACGCAGAATAAAAATCCAGTCACACAAAGCTGATTCCATAAAAAATAAAGAACAGAGTAAGGGCGCCAACTGGCCAAACACGGAAGGCGCCACAAAAAATATGGTACACTGCCTAACATGAGTCTTGCCTGAAACTGGGACCGAAGCGTGATGGAAAGATTGCGGGCAGCAGGTATCTTCGCCAGCCGAACGATTCTGGGTGAGCGGCCTAAAACGAAATGTCAACTATGTACATTCAGAAACATACGAAAACAAGCACGCATCTACTGCGTGTGTCCCATTCTCAAATTCCTTGCATGCAGAAGAGGGGTACTGTTACCAACTATGGGCAAGGTCGGCTGGGTTAGGGGAGGGGGTTTTGAGAGGAAGGGTTCAGTATCCTGACCGGCCAAACAGGGGGTACCCCTCCTACCCCCCCCCCCTTGCCCATACTTGGCTGTAACTCACTTTCATTCAGGAGCTTTGTCTCGTGACCTCGAAAGAATTGCCTGACGACTTCTCCTTCGCCGAATAGCCAGCACAATCCGTTCGTCCTGCTCGATATTCCTGTTCCCACAACTGATCGAAGTTTCTCAACGAAGGTGTCTGCGCAAGCTTCGAAATCAGAGCTACTTCGCCTTGCTGGCTTGAACCTGAAAAGGGAAAAATCATACACTCTCAATACGTAAACAAGGACAGCACGCGTTTGTCACCGCATAGGTTAGCCCCAAGGACAAGCTAGCCGCTCGACCAATGCAGAGAGAACATGTATTTCGAGCTGATTGAAAACAACACAAGGCAAGATTGAAAAAAGAAACTACTGCCAACTGGAAACACGGTGTACCACAGGTGAAAAAATCACGATTTTTTTCAATTTTGATTTTTTTAGTCTGAAACTCACAGATTGACTTGAAAAAATTTTCGAAATACCAAAGTTTCTAGCTTGATTTTTTTCAGGATCCCTCACCCGTAGGGTACACCGTGAGATAAACGAAAATTGGCTTACTTGGCATATTGAATGGCTGATTTGGACCAGCCGCCGGGATACTGTATCCGCATCATAGATCGCAGGAAACGAAAAAATTCCGGTTTTCTAGATTTCCTTTCCTCTCCTCGCAGCCGACGAGTATGGTAGTCACTATCTTGCAAATTGAATAAAATCTTTCCAAAATCCGTGGTTCCGAAATCGGCGGTGCTCACCAAATTCAAATTTTCAACCAAAATTTGTGGCACGCTTCCAACTGAAAATAAAACAGCGGATAAGGCAGGCAAAAGGAAGATTTTCATGACTTGGGCCTAAACAAACAAGCATAGAAAGATAAAAAACCAAAGACGCAACTGAGGGGATTGCTCAACTTCTAACAGGGAAAAACCAAATGGCAAACAAATTGGGCAATAGAGTATTAGTACAGGCTTACCTGGCAAAATGTTATTTTCGATCATTGGAATGAATTTCGCAAGAATTTTTCTGTCACGAAAATGAAATTTCGTGTAGAAGGAATCACGCAAATACGCAGCAGACGCCGGCCGCACCCTCGCACTCCGTGAGCACAGGACCTAAACGAAGAAAAAGGTCACCACGAAAAAAACGGGAAATAATTTCGGAAACAAGGCCGTGGGAAAAAAGGAATGGCCCAAAAATTCGGCAATAAACTAATAGTACAGGCTTACCTCGTAAAATGTTATTTTCGATCATTGGAATGAATTTCGCAAGAACTTTTTTGTCACGAAAATGAAATTTCGTGTGAAAGGAAATATGCAAATACGCAGTTGACGCCGGCCGCACCCTCGCACTCCGTGAGCACAGGACCTAAACGAAGAAAAAGGTCACCACGAAAAAAACGGGAAATAATTTCGGAAACAAGGCCGTGGGAAAAAAGGAATGGCAAAAAAATGGCAAAAAATGGCAAAAAAGGAATGGCAAAAAAAGTCGGCAATAGAGTCATAATAAAAGTTTACCTGGGAAAATGTTATTTTCGATCATTGGAATGAATTTAGCGAGAACTTTCACGTCACGAAAATGAAATTTCGTGTAGAAGGAAATACGCAAATACGCAGTAGATGCCGGCCGCACCCTCGCACTTCGTGAGCACAGGACCATTCTAAACCAGCGGCGCTAAAAAAAATTATGTATTCACACCCTAATTAGCACAAATATGAGAGAAACTAAATTGTATTCGCGAAAAAACAGTACAAATAATTGAGGCACACAATTAGACGTAAAAATTTTTATTCGAAACCTCCTAGCTGCGCCGAAAAAAGCTTTACAAAACCCACGAGTTCAAAGGGGGGTTACTGTACAGGGCATCAGGTACAGAGAGCGAGCAGTTTACAGTACTTTGCTCGATCTGTCTGCTTCACGAGGGCATTTACGGCCGTCGCGAGCCACGAGAATTTTAGAATTTCTGATAGTCGATTACAGTTCGATTTGCTGAAATCGAACCGTTTGACCTGGAGACTTCAAATTTGGTACGATTATAGAGGATACTATACTGAACAGTATTCCAGCCGTCCGCTCTCATTGCTTCATTTATTTACCTCTAATTTGCCATTCAAAGTTTTATTGCCGTGGATACTTCCCTAACGAATGCGTTGGTGCACTGTGCACTGGGCCTGCTGCCCGTTTTTTGGGTTTTCGCTATTTCGGTGGTGCACGGTGCACTCGTTAGGGCATTGGGTGCCCGATTTGATGCGCGCTTCGTTGTCGAAGTGAGTCGTTCTTAAGTCTGTGAGAATAATTGATTTCTTTCCGCCCGCTGTACTTATGATAATTTGTGCTCTGATCAGTCGACTTCCCACTTTATGGAGGTCCTCACAGCTTTTACTTTTCACAGTAACAGTATTCACATGTTGTTGCCTGCCTGTGATGACACTTTTCATACAGAAATCAATGGTTGAATTTGACACAAGCTTCACTGCTCTCTGTGCTTCGTATTCTTTTTAAAATTTTCCTGAGATACTGTAGCTCGAGTAAAGGTAGAATATCGTTCTCCAACTACTCTGTTCTTTTGGCCTTTTTCAATTTCTACCCGCTCCACCTACACTCGAGTCCTTTTAATATCACCAGCTCCGGATAGGAGAAATTTGTGACAACATCCACGCTGCGGATATCGTCCTTTAAACAAAGAATGGGAAAAACTTTATTTTTTTGCGTTCTGTAGCTTTTTCTTACCATTTTTGTGTAGTCCTAACCCTCTGAAAGATGCAACCCTTTTCCAATCAGATTTTGTAATCAAAGAGCTCAAACTTATGGGAATCAGTCGAATCAAACCTGAAGCATAAAGGTGCCATGCTCCTAAGTGTACGCGTTTCTTTGCAAGATTCCTAGTTTCTGACGATTTCGCGCTTGTTTCAGACTGCAAAGAGTGTCAATGAGCGCAGAGCTTATCCGCAGAACAATAAAGAGAAGCCAGAATGGCTTCAGAGCGCAAACCAGAATCCACGTTTTCAAGCACAAACAAGCTCATAAACCACGCCTGAGTAAAAAACTTTTTGAAACGTGGCAGAGAACCCTGTGACCAGTTACTCAAGATCAGGCTTACCGGGAAGTGCCGCTGAACATTATTCCATTCCATTTGGCTGTGGATTTGGATCATCACCGCATCTGGTTGATGTTGCCGACAGACAGACCAAGCTCTGGGCCATGAGGTTTTATCATTCGTTGCGAAAAAACATTTGCTGCCCAATATCAACCCGTTGAGTCCTTTGCACTTTTCCAACAGGGTTGAATGGGCTGCAAAATGTAAAGCCATATGTATTTGCAGTATTCGTGCGCTCCACCCCTGAGTGCGTTCCACAATGCTTGGTGAGAGAAAATGACATGACATCTAACTTATACAGTAAAGCTGATCTATGCTTCGACTTCGACGCCAGAAGTACGTAAGCTTGCAGAATGCTAATCAAGCACAGAGGTTTGAGAATATGTATTGTGCATGGATTTTTAGGCTTGCACAACTAGGTATATCAGGTTTGACTCACCTAATGTGGCCCAAAAAATAACAAGATACGCAGCAGCGATTTTGTTTGGCATGATCCGACTCAACTGAAAGCTTGTTTGGCGTAGCGGCATTTTTGACAATTCGGCCAGCTGAAAGAACAGTACATCACAAACTTTTTCAGAAAAAGAGGGCGGATTGTGCTACTTGTAATTTTATTCTGTATCCTTATCCGAAATCAGTGGGAAAGACACATTTGTTACTAGCAGTGGACTTGCCAGAGTGACCTTATTGGGGCCGTGTAGCAAAGCCAAAGTCCACGCTTGATAATTATGTATACGTCTCAGAGTTTAATGTGCAACGAAACAAAATGCTGGTAAATGTATTAGGCTATAAACAAATATATTTGCCAATAAAATAGTAGCCAGTATCAATGATTAAACTGTTGACCAAAGTCACATACCTGAAAGCGCGTGTCGATGCTCACAAAAATACTCTCTTGACCCTGTTCACCTTGAGCTTCAGACAGCTACCGAGCGCACTCTAGTGAATTACTTGGACCTACGTTACGCCTACGTTATGAAATGGGAAGTTATACTCGCTGTCGCTTAGGAACCTGTTACCTTGAAAGATCAAATTGCTACCTTTTTCTAATGTTATAATAGCTTAGAAGCAACGTGGCACGAGTCGAAGGCTTCTCGCTCATTTCGCCCCCATCTGTTGGGCGATGTGACCATGGGAAACATTTCCCGACATCGCTCACGTCACGATCAGATAAAGGAAACAAAAGAACATTGATTTCTGTTACTGTGCCTAAGCTGATTGAAACGTTTCCCTCACTTGATCGATTCCCCTAGCTAGTCGATTCTCTCACCTCGTCAAGGGGGAATCGACTCACTGAGACATGCGACGCCCCCCCACTGTGACTGTGAACTCCATACCGCATCGCTTGACGATCACCTTCAAGGCATCTTTCAAACGATGCTTTGATCCGAGGCGAAGAATGTCAATCAAAGATCCATCGCTTCGATCACATATATTAGCCATAGTAATCAATGGAATACTAGCCCGTTCGTAAAGACCTTGAATCTGATACTCATCAGCGAGGTCAAGAATCACTGAGATATTGGATTGATCGATTTTCTTTAAAGTCGGATTCGGAATCAAACAAAGCAACATTTCTTCGATATCCTTGGCTTTCTTGACCAGCAATTTGATCACACTTCTTGTTTAGCTTCGGCGAATTGACCGTAAAACATAGACTCGAGTACTGGGCTAAAACTGGCCATCAGCTCTCGCGAAACCCAAAATTTTCGCCCTTCCACCTCGAATGCAACAGTGCGCATTGTCGAATGGGCCGGCCAGGGCAGCTTTATCTTGCGTTACACTTTTGAAGCTCGATATCTTTAATCAGTCGAATCAGACCAGTTATCAGTTTAAACTCAAGTCTACTTTTGGCACTTTTACATTACGGACACGGCTACGGACCGAGCGAACGGACCGCGACGAAACGAGGTGCGCAGCTGCTCGCGTCTATGTCGGTGTGGCGCTTCGTAGTTTGTTTGGTTTGGTTGTTATCAGAGTCTTTATTGACCATGTCGAGTCATTTTTCGTTGAAATTTTTTTGGAAGGATTCTGAGTTTTGTCAAAATGAGCGACTTATTGATACAGAAGCTTCCTAAGACATTCAGAAACAAAGCACTCAAATTTACATTGTAACATCGACGGAAACAGCATCGAAAATATTGGCGATGGTTTTTACGGTATCAAGAACGAACCTAGGGACGATTAAAAAAGCTGGCACTTAGTAAAGTGCGCCTGGTTTGCGTTTTCAAAGAGGACGCGACGTAAGTTGTTTGAACTGGGGATTTAGGAAATATGCTGCTGCAACTGTA
Organism: Mesodorylaimus sp. YZB2_4; assembly: GCA_030248295.1. Lineage (NCBI taxonomy): Eukaryota > Metazoa > Nematoda > Enoplea > Dorylaimida > Dorylaimidae > Mesodorylaimus > Mesodorylaimus sp. YZB2_4. Next base: position 7,045 of record JASANH010001427.1, read on the forward strand.
CGCTGCATTTCAGGAGGAAAGAAATCGGGACGGCACTCCAATAAATAATCTCCTGACCTTGCCTCTCCGACCTTGCCATGCATGACTCACCAGTAACGTCGAGGTGCTCCGAGTGGAGAGACGGAAGCCAAACGAGGACACAGTCTCGGCTGTGCAACACCAACAGGGTTCATAGCACGCCGGCCATTGTACGAGGGAGTCGGTGTGCAGTCCAGGATGCCCTCGTGTGGAGGTGCTCCTAGTGGAGACGCGAAATTGAGCGAGTGATGAGATATCTATTGGATGATCGAAGTAATTGCTGCTGCAAGAAGCTGCCGAAAATTGCTACAGTGTGGTGGTAGTTGCTATTATTAAGGCAAGAGGTGGTCGAGGAGTGTGTGACCCTGAGATGATCGAGGTTTTCATGTTGCTGCACCATAAGACGCCTGCAGCCGTGCAACAAGGATCTGATTTTCATAATTGCGGTGCAAAAACGCGTAATATTCGATTCCATTAATATTCGATTTAGTAAGTGCATTTTTCCGCCACAACCTAGGCTATTTAATGGGAAAATTTAAGTAGATTAGCATTGAACCAGCTTTCAACATTAGCTCCTAATTTTTAAAAATTGCTTACATTGATCAATAGATCCTGGTCCTTACTTCTCTGTCACTCAATGGGCGACCAGCTACAAAATCATGTCAGCTCGCGAAAATAACCTCAGCTTACTATTTGCTGTTTATCACTGCCATTCCGATTAGAACTGGTCTCGAATGTCCAAGCGACTGACAATGAGTTTGATATACTCATAACATGCTTCAGAAAATCTGTATTCCACTGGTTTATGCTATGGAAACAGACATCCGCGAGGAGAACGGTAGAGTCGACACAATAATGAAAAAAATCGATTAAACCAGACTATCCTATTTTCACAAAGCAAAACGCCGATTGCGCAAAGCACCGATTGCGAAATCACCAAGCAAAACATCCGATGGTGGTGGTCGCCAGCCTGCTTCCAGGCGCTTTTTCAAAACGCTATTTCGAAATACTTTTGTGTTGTGAACACCTGGCCTTTGAGTCAAGACGAGAAAGAACAATAAATTAGACCAACAGAGCATCATTGCCTTTAGTGATTGCGCGCAATGGCGATTTAACAACTAGATTCTTCCTTTGATGGGCCAATAATTTCGAAATTACTTATCCACACATCCAACCATTACTAATCCACACATCCAAATACGGATGGCATGCCGCCTTTTTTTCAAAAATCAGGAACAACGCTCTTTATCTGTCCCATATCCTAGTTCTGGGTGTAATACTGTACGACTGGCCCCTAATACTGGACGGAGTGATCGTTGTAGCTCTTGCACCACGACAAAAATTCAGCAGCACAGAAATCTTTCAACCTTTTCAACGACTGAAACATCACCCTGACACGACAGGTGGCGCTCGCAGCCGCGAGTTGCTCAGGATTTAGTGCGTAGTTTCAGACCTTTCGTCGTGTTTCCAAACCAGCCTATTTTTAGAGTCATCATAGACCTATAGGAGCTAGGACAGTTCTATACTGCAACAGACCTCACGGGTCTGTTTCATAAAAGTGGGGCAATCTTACCTTGGAGCATAGCGTGTTACTCTGGTTCCGGTTCTGGATTAGGAAAGTACTCATACCTACTTCAGTTCGGGTTCTGGCTCAGCTACAAAAGCCAATCTTGTCGAAACGGCAGTGAACCTTGTTGGATAGAATTTTATGTAGCGTTGATACAATTAACCCTGATTTCGTGCGCCATGAAGATCACGGAGATCAAATTTACCTGAACATCCAATCCAGAAGTAACAAAATTCGTCAAGCCACGCGTTTAATAATTCATTGTATATATCTATTATATTTCATCCAAGTCGTATTTGCCAAAGCTGTGCGCGTATTGGGGCCTTCGCACCAGTACGTTGTCGGACAAGAGATGTCTCAATTCGCTCTGCTAACCCGTTGCAGAGCTATCCAGCTGCTGAATACACTGGTTTTTAAGACGTCCTAAAATGACTGCGGTATGCTGCGGTTGCACTAATGTACTGACTGTCGGGATTCACTCTTTCTCTGACACTCCTTTTACCTCAGATTGCTATTGGTTGAAGATGTGGTAAAACAAGAAGTAGAAGGGGCCACTAAGTGTAAATTTATTAGTAAACAATGAAGTGAAATCAGTATAACCCAGTGCCGTCCTGTCAACAGGCAGTTTAAGGCGGAAGGAAAAGAAAATAGTGCTCGACAATGACAGTAATATTGATTGCTGTCTGCGCTTTCGATATTCTTGCTTGATTTGCCAAAGACTCGTATCTAAAGCAAAAGATCATACTGCCTAAAGGCCCTTCTTTCTGCCTTATCCGTGCTACAGGATTATGGGCCCAGGTCCCATGGTGCTTGAAACTGGAAAGAGATGGCCAGGTGGTTGCACAGCACGAGGTAGAATTCACGTTCTCAAGCACGAATGAGCCAATTATTAACAAGTTTTTGATGAATCCGCAAAAAGAGTATTTGAATTATTTATGTCAGCCTTACCGAAAAATGCTGATGAACCTTATTTCGTTCGACTTGGCTGTGGAGTTGGATCGTTAGCGCGTCCGGTTGATGTTGCTTACACACAGACCAGGCGTTGGTCCACGTGGTTGAAATATTTATCAAGAAGAAACATTTGCGGCCGTGTGTAACACTCATGCTTGGTTGGCGATGGCGAGTGCCCCTGGGTGGGATGCGTCAACCCCTCGGGTTGATGTTTCAGCCGTAGGAATAGTTGCAAGACTTGCCTGCTCCAGTCGGAGTTTTTGTCCTGCCGACTTCGATTGGCCACCTCCCTCCTACGCCTGCCAGGACTGGTTACACGAGTACGAACCCATTGAGTTCATTGCACGTGTCCAATAGGGTTACGTGGGCTGTAAAAGAGAGTGGTGCAATCGCGAATCCTTTTTCAGCCCACCGCAACACATCAGACACCTGCTTGGAATTTGCCGCGAGCAGTGAGCCTGCAGGCGGCTGCGCCCCACACATGAGACGGCATTGTGCATTGACTTTTTTGAGGTCTGCACAACATTGTCAGGTCAGACTCACGAATAAAGCCAAAAAAAGGAGATGGGTCGCTGAATTTGAGATCATTGCATCGATTCTGTCTGAATAGGGCAAACAATGTCATTTTTTTGCATCTTTGACGTTTGAAAAAAGGCACAAAGTATAACTGGTAAGGACCAGGGGCAATACCAATAAACACCAAAAACTTTTTTCAGTATAACACATTTCATAAGGGGTGCTGAATGTGTGCAGTAATAGGTGACTGATACACTGTAACTTCAGTATTATGGTCAGGAACAAAAGCAGACAAGAGTTGCGACAACACAAAAATATACAATAAATTTTTTGAAAATAATTATGTAGTTTCGACGAAAAGAAATGGCAGATCACAACAGCTACTTCACAAAGGATTGTTTTCTTTGACTACGGCTCATAAGTGTAATGCGCGCATGATCCATCTCCAGGTGCTGAGGTGGTGCTGGCACATTGTGGGCACGAGTCACTCATGGACCACGTGAACAGCTGGCATGTGTGGCCTGATGCATTGGCAGCATTCTGCACAAAATTGAAACTTCGACACCACATTCGCTGAGCGCAAGCGCAACCACAATCTTGGGGATGCCCAGAGGATATTGTCTCTATTGGAGGTTCTGCGAGGCAGACATTGGTCTTGGTGTAGGATTCATCATGGACTAGAACAGAAGTCAGCCGTGTGTAAAGGGCACGAGAGTAACTAGTTCTATTCTTACCACTAAATTGGCACGCTACAGCTCGATTTCCTTCGCAGCTAAGATCATAGATTGCAGAGAAAATCGAATCACCAATCCAAGCGTAGCAAAATTCACCCAGATGCGGGTCCAATTCATTGCATATTTCATATCTAATCCAAGTCGTGTTCGCCGGAGTTATTCGCGTACTGGGGTCTCCATACCAGTACGTAGACGACTGTACAGTCGAGCAAGAGACGTTGCCATCTGCACTTTTATCACGTTGAAGAGCAATCCAAACGTCGAATTTTTTAGTTTCCAGAGCGCTCTAAATAAAAGATATCTACCGTACATTGATGTAGATTCACCTTTGTAACCTAATTCTCCATGTTGAACCATGCTCTGATAATAGCCTACTTTGTGCTCTTCCCCTTTATCACTGAGTCACGTCAAGTGATGAGGATGAAACATACTGTAACTTCATAACAAACGCGTCAAAAAAAGCACAAGCGTTAGATTTCAACTCAGACCACAATGACAAAATGGTTCCATCTCAAAAGACCGCGGACAAAAAACACCGCGCGCAAAAAGACCGCATATAAATATGACCGACCTCACTCAATATATGTAGATGCGACAGTGAGTCGCCACTGTGAAATGCGAGGAGCACCTTGTAGAATTTAGGATTGTCCTAATCGGAAGTGAATATTTTTTCCTTTCGGGCTTGCATATATGGTCAGTTTTATCACGTTGAAGAGCTATCCAGACGTTGAATGCCCCAGCTCCCAGAGTGGTCTAAATAGAATATCTAGAGTAAAGTTATTGTAGATTCACCAATTTTACCTGACTAAGATTGTCAGAACTAAATCTCTCTCTGATAATACCTATGCTTCGTGCTTTTTCCGTCGATTGCTCATAGTGGAGTTTGATGATAAGGGTGAAAACGTAAATAAAAGGGCGGTCTAATTCTTAAGCAGCTAAGAAACGGCGTAAACTCGACACATGGTCAATTTCACATCTGGCCCCATGCTTAAAAAGTGAGCGAGAGCAAACATACCTCGAGTCGAACCATCCTGAACGACGGTAAGCGAGTCTCGTGTGTACTGTATTTGCATGAGATGACAGCACATATGCACGGGAAACGGGCAGGGGCGAAACGGCGGGGGCGAAATGTCCTAATGCCCATATGCACATACTGCACAGAATGTGCGGTGTGAGACGTGGAGAGCGTCTATTAGCATCTACAATTGTGATTTCGCTCACAGTTTTTTGACCACGTAACCGAGCATGCATGCGTCTTGAAGTGTAAATGAGATGATTCCCCCGAAACGAATCGAACTATACTTCGGGCATAACAGGTGAATGCGCACCTGGCGACTGGCCAGGCATAATGTGCTGGTGAAAAAGGAATGGGGACAGGGAAGCTAAATTTGGCACCTTTAAATAAATTGATCCGATTTACGATTGGAAAGAATTTGATTTGATGGATTCTAACTGCAATATTCTAGTTCTACCGATTGAGAGGTTCCGAGCTCCTTTTTGGGACATTTCTGACCACCCCACCTACGTATGTACGGCGAGACTACCAGAAGCTCCACACTATGCCTATGCAATTTCTGGCACCTGGGTCCAGTAATTATACCAAATCGATCACGTACTCTACGGTATATAGTTGGAATCACGGATTTTGGGTTCATGGAACCCATCTCTGAGCATTGAAGATTCGAGCAATTCTATGGTACGGGAGAATAATTGACTTCTTTCTGTTCGCTGCACTTATTATAATTTGCGCTCTGATTAGGCGGCCAGCCGAACTTCCACTTCATGGATTTTTTTGTCCACAGTTATTCATATACTGTCGTCTCTCACAGAACTTTTCATACTTGACTGCTCTCTATGCCTTATATTCTTTTTAAAAATTTCCTGAGATATTTTAAAAGACACGTAAAAGTAGGATATCGTTGAACTGCCCCATTCTTTCGACCTCTTTACCCGTTCCACAATTAAACTTCTCAGAACAAAAAAGAGAAGCCAAGATTGTTGCACAGCACGAAACAGAACTTACGATTTCAAGCACAAACTAGCTCATTAACCAAAGCCTGCCTGAATGAAAATCATTTTGAAAGATGACGAACGAAACCTTGCGATCAGTCTTACCGCAAAATGCCGCCGAACATTATTCCATTCCATTTGGCTGTGGATTTGGATCATTACCGCATCTGGTTGATGTTGCCGACAGACAGACCAGGCGTCGGTAAAGGAAGTTTCATTGTTTTTTGCGAAGAAACATTTGCTTCCTAGTATTAATCCGTTGAGCCCATTGCACGTGTCAAATAGGGTTGCGTGGGCTAGAGAAAAAAATTTCAGTCGTGAAGAATTTTCAAACCGCTGTAAAACAGACCCTCATTGGACTTCGACGCGAGCAGACAGCGTGCAGGTGGCGAGGAACCAAAAAGATATACGGGAAAATGCAGAAGTTATAGGCGCGCGACTTCTGTGCGTCGAATCAGACTTACTTAATTTGGCCCAAATAGTAAAAATACACACCGCCGCTTTCAAGACCATTTTCGAGATTCGGTTTGATATGAAACGACTAAACTGTAAGCTTCTTGGCGCTGCGCCGTTTATGTTGGCCTAACTTAAAGAAAAGGAAGATGAAAAACTTCTAAAAATAGAGGGAATGATAATTCTATTCTACATCTTTATCCGCGCAATCACTGTAGAAGGCAAGACACGTAACGAGTCACGACCGGATCAGATGATCTGGTCGGTTTAACATGGGTAGCAACCCACAGGGGGGGGGGGGGCACAGTATTTAAACACACAGTATTTATAATCACTGTGCCATGGCACCAGCAGCGCCCCTCTCAAGGCTTTGCCCCTCACTGCTCATCATGGATCTACAGGACTTTACAAGCTGATAATGTAAGGAAGATCCAGGCTGCTCATAAATGACTGTAACCACAACTTCAAATTTTTTGTGAAAACGGATATTTCCACATTGTTTCTACTCTCACTAATATTTCTGTCGTCCAACTCTGAACATTTGCAAAATCTGGAAAGGCTTTCTCGCAAACCGTTGCGTCGAACTTAACAAACTAAAAACTGCAATTTGTTTCTAAGTGTTCGACTCGCGGGCCGGTGAATCATTTCGTGTAAAATGTGTCCCTCACCCTCGAGTGCGCATAAGCGTTTGCTGATGTGGTAAAACATGAACATGAACATAAACAGGAGTAAAAGAAAGCTCTCTGAAAAATATTGGGGCATCTGTCCAACTGGTCAGCAGTGGTCAGTGCCTCATGTTTAGGAATTTTTAGAATTCTTTTGTATTTTTTTGGTTTTTTAGAGGAAAAACCGAAACCTGAGCGTTGGAAGCCCGAAACCCGAAAAGCGAGTTTGGAAAGAACCCTGCGTCTTTATCTCAACGATCGAGTTCCATTACCAAGAATTCAGAAATGTTTAGGAGTTTAGGTCATCACTGATCAGTTGGCCATACGTCTCTGATATTATGGAGAAAGCTTCCTTTTGCGTCTGGGAACAAACAACAAATCAGGAGTTTCTGTTTCGTAAAGTTCGAATTGACGGTTGGCGATACTTCCTTGTGTGTGAGTCATCCATGCTTTCTCTTCCCTCAAATAATAATAATAAGAAGATGACTTATGCTCTAATTATGAGCAAAGAAAAGGAAGCATCAATGCAGAATATTCATCTCATCTCATTCATTACACTATTGAGTGAGTGTAGAAAAATTACGCGGTAGTTCGTTGTTTGCCTATGGTTATTGGAGAGATCATAGAATGTCGGTCGGATCCGATCCGAATTTTCGTATGATACTGTAATTATTCGGTTGATATCGGATCCGATCTGGCCGTGAGTAACGAGTGCTGGACCTGCCAAAGTCGCGTCAGGCCAAAATCTACGCACACCTGATAGCAATAGGTACATTAATAGGAGGTACAAGTACAAATCTACACCTGTGCACATCTTAAAGCTTACGGTACAGAGCAAAATAAAATACTGGCGCAGTCAGTATCTTACCAATAAATCAATATTCAGGGCTTACTGATTGTGAACTGTTGACTAAAGTCACACACATATGTACCTGAACGCTTGAATCCAGCACTCACAAAAATACCCTCGGTCCCTGTTCATAGCTATGGTACCTTTAGCTTTTTGAAAAACGTCCTTTTGAAATCCTTGGCTCGGCCTAGGATAGAACTAGGGCTGACCAGAGGACGACTCAAGCCACAGGAACAACACCACGCAATCCACGGACACTTCGTGCTATAGTTTACTGCCACCACACCACAAGCGCCGTGTAGACTCACAATTCGGGGAGCAGCCGCACGTGTCGGCCGTCAAAGGGGTTCTGACGGACCTGAGCCCGAAGTGCTCACAGAGCAAGTTCAGACCAGGAACTCAAGACTAGTTCTCAACCGATGCCTGCAATCAGACCAGTCACTCGACCTCGCTCTCGGTCTCGCGCTGGCTTAGACATAGGAGAGGCGGACCGGTTCCCTGAACCAGTGCACTCATAGGCCAGATGGCATAGTACGTGCCTAGTCCATGCCTATAACACTTTTAAGTAAATTACTCAGACTATGTCGCTGTCACTTAGGAGCCATTATACGAAAAGCTCAACATCCTACCTTGTTCAAATGTGATAATGACTTGGAAGCACAGGCATGCCACTTATCGGTACGTGTCTAAATCTTTGTCGCTCATTTCACCCGATCCATCCGCATGTTACTTTGCGAAACACCATGCGGACTTTCGCTCAGAAAAAAAGAAAAATTGATTTCGGATGCGCCGAGTCTGAACGACCCTGCCCCGTTTTCTCTTAAATTTTCATGAAGTTTTGCTTGGACAGCCAGGACGATTTTTGCGAGAGCTACATAGTATTTTGCAAGCTTATAAAGGTCCTTGCCGGAGGCTACCTGTTGCTATTTTGCCAGGAAAACAAGTCGGTCTCTCGAAAAAAAAACAATGGCTGGGGGCGGAAAAGGAATATCATGGGTCAAAAGGAACGTAAATCAATTGGGTAAAGCTGAAGTAGATTTTGTTTAAAGCTGGGATATTTGAACAAACTTTTTAAGTCGTAACCTACGCACTGTGCATTGTTGTGACAAGTATTTTCGCGGATATGTAGGTAGTTAATATCCGAGGATACCTGAGATTTTCATGATCGGTCCCTCTGTTTTCCTTGATTGAAAGCCGCCACCAAAGCGTGCCAGCTGCTTTCGTAGGCCGCTCGACACGTACATTTGTATGCCTCCATGCCAGGATAGCTATGTTCTATCTGGTCTATGTCTCGTCTCGCTCACGCGAGTTGAAAGCTTGCACCCTCTTGCCTTCTTGTTTCCGTTTCGCCACGTCCCCAAAAGCTTATGTGCACTCGATGGTGAAGGGGCACATTAGACAAGAAAGGATTGTCTCTCCCTGATGAAGTGATTAAGCGAGAGAACTCCTTAGGCGACAAATTCTCATTCTATTTAGCGTGGGGTCCAAAAGGGGCGTGTTTGGCCCTCTTTTTAAACACGGCCACAGGGAGACCGCCACCCCCCCAACAACCCCCCCCCCCCCCCCCCCCCCCCCCCCCCCCCCCCCCCTTTTATTTATTTCGTTCATTGACCCGTTATTGCGAGCCTTTTCATCGAAATTCCCTGAGTTTCGACTCCAGTGTTACGCGGACGATACATGCTTACTCGTCCCATTGCCTTCTATGGAGCGCGCGGAAACTTCGATTCAGCCAGCTCTGGACTTTTTGTGCGCCTGGTTTCACTCGTCTGGTCTGGATTTCAATGTATCGAAAAGTCAGGCCATTGCGTTTCGATACAACCATGTTGCCTTCGTTGACCCTTGATGGACAACGTCTTGTTTTCGTTGATCAAGTCGCTTATTTGGGGGTCACAATGTCGGCGGACATAAAATTTTCTGAGCACGTGGCGAAAATTTCTTCTAGTGCACGGATAATGTTGGATGCACCTCGTCTCAAACTTGGTCGGCACGCATCTCCTCACGTCCTTGAAGCGGTGTACTCGGCTTGTATTTGATCATAATTAGAATACGCATGTCGGGCATGGGATCCGACTTTGAAGGCTGACATTGAGAATTTGGAACGTGCCCAGAGATACGCTCTCCGTCTTATCATCAGCGATTGGTCCAGTGAATATGAAGACCTTTTATCAGTTGTGGGATGGCAGCCTTTGGCTCGGAGGCGACAGGAACTGAAGCTAGTCCAGTCTCATAAATTTTATCATGGTAGGCGCGATTATGCGAATGCTCGTTTCAGACATGTGTTGGAGCCTGGTAGGAGGATGAGTGAAAGAGTGAACATAGAGCATTCACTGTTTTTACCTGAAAATAGCACTAGGACCAAGGCTTTTGAGCAGTGCTTTGAACATTCGACCACTATTTTATGGAACAAATTGAGTTCTGAATTGGCGTGGACATACAGCACTGATGTTTTTAGACAGGGTCTTTCGAGTGTCGCTTCGTAGTGTCTTCTTTGACTGAGCTCCTTATACTATATTTCCTGTGTGTCCCACGATCTTAGTGCGCTGAAGCGTTTACGTGGGGAATAAACTGTGACAGTCACTTGAGAAATTCTGTGCTTGCGACTTTCGTCTGAGTAAAGATCACTCTCCTTGTCTTATTATTAAATCATGCTCGAATATCGTAGCTGCAGAGGTGTCAGCTTGACTTGCTTACTGTTTACTGGCTCCTGACATGCCTGCCTTGCGCAAGCCAGCAGGCGCTGCAATTTTGATCTCGATGGAGCTTTCATTTTTTTTTCAGTACATACATTTCGTAAGACCAGGGCCCAGTTTCACCGAAGCACTTCCAAGTGTTAAAAGCGCCACAAGTGTCTATTTTACGAGTATCCGCGTTTCACCACAAACAAACTCACAAGTTAGAAAAGCAAGCGTGAGAGATGCCTGGTTATAAGGAGCCTGTGGGCCGTCAAGTAAAAACACGTTGCAAGTATAGAGAACTGAGGGCAATAAGTCACAAGCCTGACGAACGAGCGTTTCACCACGACTTTTCCGGCCATTGTAAAAAAAGCGGACTTGTATAGAGTGACTTGTGAAAGATAAAGGCAGAACTTGCAAATGAGGCCAAATGCAGAAGGCTGTAGCGCATTCAGTTTTTTTAAGGTGAGGGGACAATGTGCGTTGATAAGTTAGGCCTCTTTCGCAGAGCAGACAAATTCTGGTTCCCTGTAATCATGATTGACCTGCCAGAAGACGAAAGGGAACTAATCCACCGCAAAAACATAGGGGAAGTTGATGAAAACAAGCAAGGCCACTAGTCCTACGAGTCTCGTTCTGACTCATAGATAATTCTTCGCAAATTAGGAGTCTCCGCCCACTTTTTCTGAGAGCTTGTAAGTTTATGAAACCCTTAACAAGTCTTAATATAACTCTAGGAGCTGGCAATGGATCATTCACTCTGCTGAAACGCGAGTCGCTTGTGGACTTGTAACGTGTGAATTTGTGACTCGTTTTGCTAGAAACATGGTGAAACCTGGCCCAGGCTACATAGTAATGACGAATAACGACGAGCCTAGACAACACGAGTTCCCAAAACGAACTCTAAAAAATAAGTAATTTTTGACCCGGTGGACCATCATCTACAGATCTTCAAGCACACCAATAGCACGACGGGCATGGAAAAGGCTCTTAGTAGATAATAAAAATGCGTTTTCATTTCTTTCCTTTCTTCGACTTCAATTTTGATTTTGATTTTGATTTGGACTTTGACTTGGACATTGCTTTGGATTTTGCTTCGGATTTCATGCTGGGCTTTGTCGTCTTCTTCTTTTCTGATTTATTAGATTCTGGATTATCATCCTTCTGTTCTTCCTTTCCCGACGCTTTTCCAGAATCAGCTTTGCTTTCTTTTTCCTTTGCATTCATCTTTTTCCTCAGGTAAAAGAAGACAGCGAGTCCAACAGCAGCCAGAAGAAGAACTACCAGGACCGAAATGCCGATGCCCAAGATCAGCGGCAATGACATCCCAGTATCACACGCGGGGCATTTGATCGTGTTTCGACAGTTGTGGAGAACTTCCCAAGGCATTTCACCCGCACGTTTTATCTCCTTGCCGCACGATTCTTCGTTGCACTCGGGCACGGTTTGCCAAGGCCACAACTGATCGCAGGTTTCCACGCACCTCGATTGATTGCACCAGCCTGACGAAGATGGCGGGTGAAGTCCAAAGTCCGAGCAGTAGCCGAGACCAGCTCGCAGGTTCGGGGTATAAAAGGCTTTGTTGCACATTTCCATATCGTCTAAGAAACAGGTTTCTTCGTATTTGCAAAGTATTTTGACTAGAGTAGGCTTGAACCAGTCGTGAAGGCTGCTGCTCAATTCACCACTCAGGCTGATGACAGCGTGAAACCTAGATTCATTACCAACTAGTTCTTTGTGCTCAGCAACTTGCTGGTCAGCGCCTGGGCGTAAAATTGAGAAGATAATTGCGCCTTCGTTGCGCAGCCGCCCACCCTCTTCAAGCCCTTTCATTGACACTCCAGTGTTTTCGCCATCACTGATGACGAGGACGATTCGCGGCCTCGGATCTCGTCCAGCGAACATGCCTTGGTCGATCAACCGCAGCCCTCCGTACAAATCGACATCGCGATAAGATAGCTTGAACTGCTTGAAGCTTTCCATCAACTTGGGCATACTGTCGGTCAAGCCCTCAGTTAGAATGTGCCAAGAGCCGTTGTAGACAGGTGTACCAGACGAACCGTTCACGTTGGCGATTAATGCCACTCGAGTCTTGCCTTCTTGAATATCGAACAGTTTTGGCAGATCCACCTTAATCATATTATCCACAGCAGCTCCATTGGCAGTTGTCCATTGAGCGGCATCGTGAATCACTATCACCAAATCCACGTCGAGCGAAGCCGCTTGACATCGGCCCAGCGCGATGATCATGACGAGCTGGAGAAGCAAGAGCCTGTAGGGAGCCATGATGCGCAGAGCAGAAAGCAGAAGCAAGCGCGACTTACGAAAGAGATAAGGACAACTGATGGAGCAGCGCGCAGGGTGCCGTGGATCTGCTTTACACTCACTTCTGTCACGTCTAATAAGCTGGTTTAGACTTTGCCTATCCGGAGATCATTTGGCAATACCTCGAGTAAGTCCGGTGAAAAAACGGTTTTGTTGGGAGTCGGGGTAAGCTGGGATCATGTACTGTACCGTACCAATGCCATCACCAGTAGCTAGGATGATAGCAGAAGGTAAGGGTGAGAGTTTCCCAGTCTTCGAGCGACCTTCGAGATCACTATTTGCATTCGCCCCGGCAGTGGGCCTCTCAGTCGCCAAGAGTGTGTAATCCCAGCGAAGACCCAATACAAACTGTCCCTCTCCTTCTGGCAATAATAGAGCCGCAGCCTCTACTAAAGAAACATAAATTAAAATTTGACACTAAAAAATATGAGAAAGCGTCACGATTTCCGCCGATAAACTGAATGCGCATGGCTGCATGTTCGTGGCGCCGCAGTCTCACCTCATGAAGGAGTTTACAGCGAGGCTGCAATACTCGTAGCAGCAAAGCAATACAATATCGATGAGACTCCTCATTCTACATAATTGATACATATCGGCTTACCAGTTCTAAGCAGTAAAACAGGAAAATGACATCCTTTCGACAATTAAAATTCCGTTGTTTCTGGAATTAGGTTTGCTTAGGAAATTTAGACAGCCCATATTACGAAGAAACGCTTGTGTGGACTCGATGGCTTACACACACATATACGTATGTAGCTGGAGAGGTAAACATATTTGTGGGTTATAATGGCCAAACAAATATATTATATGAACATGACTCTTAGACGCACTAGACGAATGGCTTTGTTTTTGGGGCTTAAAACACGAAGGCATTTAGATTTTAGCCCAGATCGGACAAAAAAGCGTGATCTTGCCGTCTGTTGCACGGGCTCACTATTTCTATCTGCAGAGGCAATCGTTCTTGCGCAATCAACAAAGCCTGTGCACCTCCGGATATCACCTGATCTTGTTGGGCTTGGCAAGTACATTTTGGAACCAGTGTCCTCGTAGGATAGTAAGGGACTGCCAAGCGATGGTGTGAGGTGGTGAGGTACGATCACAATTACGTAGCCTGAGTGTCGACGTTAGTTTGTTAAATCCAAGCCACTACGCCCACCACTAACAATTAGACCCAAGCAGAGTAGGACTGGCCACATTCGTCGGTCAGAGGAAAGGGATCATCTATGACGGCCGATTGAGGAGGGCCTTGTATAGGCGATCCTTGGTCGAGGAACTATTAGTCGTGGCAATCTCTCAGAAAAATGGAAAAACCAGTCGAGCTCGACCTCTCGGTCCCGGGCCCTGACAGGGAGGATAACAAATAGTCTGTGCATCTGGTGCACCCTAGGTGTATTCTGCAAATAGAATGCACTAATTATGAGCCACCTATTACACTCTCTTTATAGCACTGGTATACTGTACTCGTAGTGAAAATGAACCAAATGATACGCAATAGACCTGGCATGGCACCAAGTTCCTGTTGCGCCAGTGACCTTGTCGAGAAGTTTCATCTGTCCTTCTGTTGGTTGCCACCAGCCCTATTTCGCTTTATTCAATTAATAATATAGTATTTCCGCAGAAAAATATCGGCTTGAGGTACCTTTGAGTATCAACTATATCCAGGAGAAAGCCGCTCGAAAGTTACCCGGGCAAAAGCTAATTAATAACATATTAAGCTGATCTTTGAATTTCTGGGATAAACAGCCAGTGCCTCGGCGACTTTTCTTTTGATGTTTGGGCGTCATGTCGACGGTTGGCCAATTTCTGTTGATAAACGATCACGACCTTCCCTCTCCGGTTTCCTGAAACACTGCCAATTAGTCAAGTCAACGAAAAATTTATATTTTGTGAGACTAAAGCCATCAACATGTTTTGCAGACGTTGAAGGTCTAATGCGGCCATTCGTTCTTTGAGCGCAATTCCGATATACGTTCTACAAAGCAACGCAGACCGCTTAAATGCGGAAGCTGAAAAAATTAATCTTTTTAGATAATCCGTTTTTCGATATCAGTTCAATTTGAAATTACTGGAGGACTGTCAGAAATATGAATCTACTTGGAGCCATTTTTTATTCCATCGCTGGGTGTGTTCTGACTGGAGTTGCTGTCTGGGATGTGTATCTGATAATTCAGGATTATGTATTGGACAATCAAATGACTGCGATTAAAGTTATTCCTTTGAATGAAACATTTCCATTCATCCAGCAGACCAGAGTATGTCTTTATTACGATGAGTTTTTGGACACATCGCTGGCTGATGTTCCCTCCAAAAAAGAAGAGATCATAAAATCAGTTGCTGAACTCCTAAACAAGACACAACACATCGACGGCAATGATACTCTTGAAAATTATATATTACCAAAAGATATTTTCGCGATTCTCTATCTTTACGCGAGAATAACAATACTTGAAACTGCGTTTGTGAAGAATCAGGTACCCGATATATCAGCCCTGTCAAAGGAGATTAAACAGCATTACACTGAAGACACCATTGCGACCATGGAATCATTTATTTCAAATAAACATTCTCTTAAAATCATGGAAATCGCATGGAAAGCAGTCAAACCTATTTTTGCACCTAGACAAGAAATCATTTTCGCCGAGCCAAGCTTACCGAGATATTGTTTTTTCATTCCACTCAATCGTGATCTGACATTCTCGTCTTCGCGTGCGGTATCAGAAAAAAGTTATGACTTTGATAATTCTTTTGACTCTTCTATTATTATCGACCCATCCAGGCCAATAAAAATTAATGTGTCCTTGCCGGCCGAACTAAAAATTAGTATCAACGACGAGAATATAGACATGCCTCCAGAATCGGAAAAACCCCCTTTACTAAAGCTTATCACAATTCGCATTGCAAATTACGGCATACTCGACAAATCAGAAGTGTCCCCTTGCACAAATAATTATTTAGATGAATTCAAATGTCTCGAAAATATTCGGGCTCAAACATGGTCTGAAATTTGTGAATGCCAGAGTTTCAGCGAATTTATTACAGCCGCATTAAACGATGGAACCACAAATTTGACAGCTGTAAATAGATGCACGCCATCTTTGCTCACAAACTGCTTAGAAAAAGCCACAAAGTTGGTGATCGTGAGAGAAGAGAATGCTAGGAGGCAGAAAATTTGCGAGCCCTGTTCAAAAATTCAAAACATCTATCAAGTGTCTTATCAGGCACTAGATTTTGAAAATGTGGCATCTTCTTTTTTTCCCCAATTTCGCACATCAGTTTTATTTTCCTGCTCTACCCGTTCCTACGTCCTCTTTCAAGAGAAACCCCAATTTACTGTGACTCAGTTGATATCTCAAGTCGGCGGCGATTTAGGCTTGTACACTGGATTCAGTTTGCTGTGGATTGTCCAAGTTGTCATTTTTCTCATAAATGTCCACCCACAAAATCGGGTGCGGTCAAATCAAGTCCAACAAGTCGACGAAAGGGCAAAAAATGAAAAGGTTGAGGAAAAATGGCACAAAAATTCAATCAAATTTGTAACTCGACTTTTAACGATAACTGATAATCAAGGAGACCGTTCAAACCCACCAGCGTTGTCAAAAGTAGAAGACCTAGTAGCCACGCAAGGCGAAAGACTGAAATCATTGGAGAAAAAAATGGAAACAATGGAAGCTGCGTTGGAAAAAATTGAAAGCCATAACATGAAAGTCGAAGCATTTATGGAGAGAGTCCACCAGAAAAACAGAGTTTTGAAGTTTTGATTATGTTGGTGATCCAAAATTTAGGTGTTACATTTGAGTGGCCCGTTTTCCCGCATTTCTATGATATTTTTCACTGTTTTTAAACCTGAAAACTTTTCCACCGTTTTTGAACGAAAATTCTGCTGATTCCATAAGATCAGAAAAAGGCGGATAAGTCAGCCGAGTTTCCCTGAGAAGAGAGCGCATTGAGACATCCTGACTAAGGCCCATGCTTGAACAAATCATAGCACAGGCTTAAAAACGTCGTGGATGACATGATGAAAGTTGACACTTTAGCTTTAGATAATCCTAACCCGCTCAAAGGCTTTTGAAAAATATTTATGGGGTAGGTAAACGTGCTCGTAAAGTGGCTACTCGGAGTTAGTAGTTAGTACATAGCACAGGTAGAACATACATACATTGTAAGTATTTAGTACGTAGTCTGGCTTATTCCACTCCAATCAATGGAAGGAAGCGGGGTTTCAATCTTGTCGATTTTTTAAACATACCTGTGTCGCTTGCACATTCTCTGCACGGGGCTGGATTAGTATGCCCTTCCCCCGGGTTACATTGACATACTGTAAGGGTGGTTTGACATTTGTGACACTGGCAGCTGGGCGAGTCATCCGTCAATGCTACGTTTCAGCCAGGTCGGAAGACTTGAGTGCCCTGCGTTTTTGGGTGCCAAAGCTGCATCGTTTCCTTCCTTCAGTAATACGTACCAAGGATCAAGACAGCCATCCTGGTCAAACAGATATTAGTGGCACCAAATATTGACCACAGCTTCCTCTATTTTGTATAACCGGATTGGACTGGATTGTCTGATCCATTTCGATCCGATCTAATTGTTTTCTGTGCTACCATAAAACGAAATAATTGTTCTAAATCTGATGATGAGTTCACAAATTCTGAAATGATTTCCGATTTCTTCTGAAAAATTCAAGCAACAGTATATCGGCGAATAATATATTTTAATGGAATGCGGAATCTGACACTGTGTAACTGACTCCTCATTGCGGTAGGATCGTGCCTGAAAATTTCAGCAACTGATCATAATTAAACATCTTGTGCCTCGAAAGACGATGTTTCTCACATCCCTCAATTAATATTCGCATACTTGTCCCTTCTAGGACCCGTTTGATACAACAATGTCCCCTCAGCTAGTTTTATTGGAGTAGTGAGGGGTACCAATATGCAGTAATATAAGCCACCCTACCACAATATTTTACATGGATAGGAGGATAAAGACGATAGAAAACTATCCTTGAGCGAATTCCAGGCACTTCTAGAAAATAGGCGCTGATCAGAGTCAAATCATAAATTTTTTGGAAAATTCGGTAGCAAAATATGTTGCACTTATATATGTTTAGCTCAAATAATCCCCCTTAATTGAAATAATTTTCGTGGGGTATTTAAACTTACACTACGTATTCTCTTCAAAATCAGTTCGGCCTTGCGATTCGTGCACTTCGCATTGATCAGCATCGGCAACTCATTGCTTGCCATCCGATTGTGCTGTCTCAACTATTTCCTTGTTTTTGTACACGGACTCAATTTCTCGAAGTTTGCATGAGAGCGTGTACGTGCCAATCTTAAAAAATAAACACGCAATCGACGTGCTTACATAGCGCTGATGTGTCAAGTGTGTGACGATCAAGCACTGCGGTGTCTAGTTATCCAGGTCAGTACTGTATCTCTGGACCGATGTCGGCGAGAACAAACGATCTTACATGAGGAGATACGAATGCTTGAAATCCAACAACCAAACCCGCAATCTGTTCTTTTCCAGATGCTTTTTCGTCACTGATACTCAAAATTTTCGAAAAACTTGTTTTTCCAATAATCTTCGTCCATTATTGTTCTCGTAAAGCATGATTTTAAAAAACCAAACATTCGCCGCTGCTTTTGCTCGATACAATATTCCACTCCTATTGTAACCTGTGTCCGGAGAGTTAAAAAAAGTGGCAGGACTGGGTTGAGGATGGCAGGTATGTCAACCAGACCTACCGCCTGATTTTAAAACTAGTCTTCTATTTAACTGCACGCAACAAGTACCGAGCCCATTCATTGCCCGCATAAGACTGTCACCAAGTACGGTTGGGTTGAATCGGATATATTGACTGCACAGTCTTTATACGCCCTAAAAGGAGACGGCCTGTTGAAGTCGGCTGTAGAGCGAAAAGACAGGAACCCACGTGTCGCCCTGAACTCTATGGTCTCTATGTCATTCACCCACGAAAACTTGTTTTATCGTTAGAAAGCGAAGCCGACTGGCCATAGCGAGCACTCACTCTTGCGCTCTGTCGACACAAACTTGGTCGCCACCACTCTTTGTTGGGGTGTTCCAACCAGAAGATTGTGGGTACTGGTTGATCTTTTAAATGATTATTAAAGGCTCCCAAGGTAAGGATATCAGCTGATCGAGACACGAGGAGGAAGCTAACCAGGCTTGAACTTTCTGGGTAAAGAACACAAACTTGAGTTGATGCGCAAACATGCAAGTAACTCGACACTTTTGTAAACTTGGACCTACTCTACTGTAGGTTTTCATATCAACAAGAACTTTGTACTCGGCTGACAAAAATAATTAGTGGGATGGAGTAAAACTGGTGAGCGAGGTCTGGTCCGTGGCGACAGGGTGGATGAGTGTGCCCATCACAATTTTTTGGTCAGGGAACAGGGATCGCAGAGGGATAGCGAGTAAAGTCTATGGAGCCGCGAGAGGTTTAGCCCGCTGAACCAGTTAGACATCATAGGTGACCTTCCTATCGGACGTGAAATAGGTCCATCTGACAGCTTAAGATCAATTGTTTGAATTTTGCATGCGAAGAATTGGATTTATAGGATTCAAAGTTCGAAATTCGAGTTTTGCGAGGTCGATTCGGCGCTTTAGGATAGGTTTTGTTAAAAACTTACCGGGCATAGCAATATCGATAAGTCTTGCTATAAATATAGCAAGCGACGCACCCTGCGTCAGATGATGTCAAATCGACCGCGCACAACTCGAATGCCGAATTTATTGCAGAACTTACCAAATCCACTTTTTCGCATCAAAAATTCAACAATTCATTCATGGTTGACAGATGGACCATCCTTGCCCCTATCCTGGGCAGGCTTGCCTGGCTCGCTGATGCACGTCGTCGCAGCACCACACATTTCGATGATGGGGCAACTACAACTACTGCAGGACAACAGCCCTAAAGCCTGACTGGCTTGATTTGTTTGGTACCTATATTGGCCACTCACCTGGCATAGGTGCCCATTCCCTACCACGTTTATTTCGTTGAAGATGCTCACATCAGAAAATCATTGTTCAAAAATCTGGTAGTCTGCCTGAAGTATAGGGTTGATTTTTCAGAAACACGAATAAAGAATGAGTAGTCGTCCGAGCTGCGTCCATGGCGTCATGGTCAACCAAACCTGTGTTTGCGACTTATTGTGGCAAGGTGATTCTTGTCAGCAGCGAGATTGTCAAGCAGGGCAATTAAGAGATGGAATATGCCACTGTCATCTTAGGTAAAACCTCTTTTCTTACATATGAACCATGGGGATAACTGTTTAATTCTAGACACGCGGGAGAATTCTGCGAGTACCAAGCTTGCTATCACAAGGACGTCCTTTACTGTTGGGGTCTGAAGGACGTACAGTTTTTGCCTTGTAACGCAAGCGCCATTGGAGGACACGTGGATCCAGACACGATCAAAAACCCTGCCTGGTATTGTCCGTGTGGGCAAGGTCGAAGAACACCACCACCGTACAGCCACTGCGTCTGCAGTCGTGGCTATGGAGGCGAATTCTGCAACAACAAGTTGTGTGATAATGACGATGGCTGTGACGACTCCGGGCCACTGCTCAATGGTCACACCCCCTTCTTCAACGACGGTAACGCGCCAAGCATTGTGGTACCAGACAGTGTCAAGGTTGCCTTGGTCTGCATGTCCATGGTAGTCCTGGTAGCATTGGTCATATGGCTGAAACGAGTGTGCTTTCGTCGCCGGCTGTCCACGAGCGATTCGACATCGGAGACAGCGACCAATCTTCGTGTGCACTATGGCGGTCATAACCACCCTTTGACACCCGCTCAGTTGAATGCTACTTTACTCATGTTACAATCCAGACACAACTGCGGCTACGGGTGGGAAGGACGAACCACCGGTCGAGGACCTACGACTCCAAGCCGACCTATTCCCTTGCCTTCGTACGACGAAGCCAATTCGGCACCACCTTCCTACGCTTCGGTTTTGGCGCAAAGAAAGGTGTCCACAGTAAGCTTCAAAGCCCTCTGTCAAGAAGAATCCACCGTGCTCGATGCAGAAAATGGAGTTGCCCACACTAACCCGGAGAGAGCGCCCGCTCATGCTCCCGTATCCGTCGTCCTACATCATCAGAGTAGCACTGAAGAATGCCATATAACAAATACGATTAGTAGTTCCAGAAGGCGTAGTCTATGAGCGTGTGCTTCGACTGCACCTGCGCTTCTGAGTGAGCAATAGTGTATACTGTACTTTTAGTCTTGCCAGGTTATTGCAGCATAAGTGAATAAATCCTGTCTTAAAAAGTGAGATATTGGCTCTGTTATCAGCCGGTTCGCAATCACAGTGTTATTGAGGGAATTACCAGAGGTGCTTCTGTTCGTCGCCAAAAAACCCGGGATAGCTAACAAAGTCTTTTGACATAGTGAACCATCACTCTGACGGGTGATGTTCCCACCAACCGGCTCTGTCTGGTCAGAGGATAAAGTGCTAGACGATCCTCTACAACAGAAAATCAGACTTTCGATCAGACATTCCTCTATGCCTTCTAGTATGTCAGTTTATCTTTGCTAACCAGCCGCACTTCGAGTCGCCCCTTTGTTGCCATTGTTGCCTTTGTTGCTTTCTGTGGTACACACGGTTGTTGCCTGTACCACATAAAGCAGTCGGGTAGAGGCTTTACCGTATTTCCTCGAAATTCTCCCTGGGGAGAAATTTTTTCAAATGGGTTTAGAGGGGCAGGATTTTCCTGAGGGGGGAGAATAAAACTCAAGCATTTTCCAGATGTCATTATAGAAAGATAGACAGGCTGAAGCTTCCCAACAAGTATTGCTAACTTCGTTTATTTCAATATTCTCTTTCCGTATTCATGCTACTCATAGCCGAATTCAATCAATACGCACGATATCTTCGTCTTCATCATCTGACTCTTCAAGGAAAACATTTTCTATCAAGCTATCACTCATATCCTTCACATTTTCCACACCTGATGATACTGTGCGGTAATTCGAATTCGTCCCAGGAGAAGGATTTCCAGGGGGGGGGGGGGGGGAAATAGCCAGAGGGGGGAGGATTTGCAGGAGAGGGGGGGGGAGAATTTCGAGGATATACTGGCCGCAGGTAGGCCGAGCGGGTTATTTCATTTCCATGTTTACTTTATTCCATCACTAATTCACAAAATGGATAAAATGGTCCCATTTTCGAACAGACCTTGACAGTCAATGATCAATCATGTTTAAAATATCGAACTAGTTTTTGAACAGTTAATGGACAAACCAGTAATAACAGGTAAAAGCAGGATTTTCTGGTGCTCACTGGTTATTCCATGGAGTAGAACACTCCCTTTGTCAGGTAACTGGTAAGAATAAACATCAGCCGCTCATTTATTTGTTCAGTGCACATCCGCTAAAGGCAGGCATTCATCACTGGTTTCTGAATGATAGCCACATTGTAACAACAAGAAAGGCATTACTTGTCGCTTCACACCTAACTCAATCTGCTTTTTTGGTGGTACAATACACTGTATTTTATGCGCGCGTTTACAAACTGCTTTGAAAAACCAGCCAGCAGTACTATAGACAAAACGCACATATGCCCTAGTGATCACTAGCAAAAGAGGTCAGCCGGCGAAAGCAAGAATCACCTCGCCGCAGG
The DNA here is from genome assembly GCA_030248295.1 of Mesodorylaimus sp. YZB2_4. Taxonomy (NCBI): domain Eukaryota; kingdom Metazoa; phylum Nematoda; class Enoplea; order Dorylaimida; family Dorylaimidae; genus Mesodorylaimus; species Mesodorylaimus sp. YZB2_4. The sequence continues at coordinate 29,449 of JASANH010001427.1, forward strand.
TGTACCTATGCTTTTATCAATGCCGTCCAAACTATGCAGGGAGCCAATAATATTCACATCATCTGCATTTGGAGTTTGCTGATTTACTCTTCCGCCAAACGCCAAAATTCTGAACTTTCTCTATCCCAACATGAAAATTCAAATTTTGGTTTTCACGCCCTTATATATATTCTGCATTTTCAGGCCAGGCTCGCCTCGAGACTTGCCCAGTACCGTCGAGCCCATTCGCCATTGTCCGAGGAAGACGGTGTCAGGTCCAGGATGGTGACTATGGACATATGTACTGTACAGAGGGACTCTGATGTGCGCATGGTCCCCGCACAGCCTTGCTGGAAGAAGGTTTTACTCCGCGCCTAAGGCAAGATGGGACTTTGGCCCAAAAAATTTCCTCTCTGATTCGTACATTCGAGTCGCGCCGTTTCGCGCCTTTCAATCCAATAATAACTAGCTAGTACGCAGTTTGGTTTAATCAGGCTGCTGATTTGACAGTTGAAAAACCATAGACTGCTCTAAAATTTATGCAGAGTGTTGAATGTCCGCACCCATCACCGTCACCTATATCGCGCATTGCTCTTCGACGCCTAGACTCATGAGACTAAGGAAGGGGCCAGCTGAATAGAGGCCCATGGTCAGTGTTGCTGTTACAGGGGGTTTCCGCATTCTCACAACACCGCTTCTTCACAAGTTATTGCAACCGGCATCTCCATTAAAGCTAGACTAGCACCGGGGGGGGGGGGGGGGGGGGGGGGTAACCTTGAAGAAGTTGAGAGTTCTTTGATATGAAGTCCCCATGTAAAATAAGGTTGGCATACTTCATTTTGCTCAGATCCGTATAATTATTTAAAAAATGCGAAAATCAAATTTTTTGAGAAAGCTGAATTGCACGCTCTTCGCGCGCTTTTGCCTGTGATGCGCAGGATAGCAGAGTACTGTAACCGCTACGATTTTCAGTAACATTGGTAAAAAATTGATTGTTTTCTTATTTTCTTCGATTTTTTACAACGCACTTGATCTTATGGTTGATTTTTGAAAGAAAGTAGCGTTTTCGCCGAATATATGTTGGTCAACATGTGTGGCATATGTTAACATTAGTAACGCTCCCATTTTTTAGTTGGAACTGTAACGGCTCGATGGCAAGAAAATAAACTTTCAGACAATAAACTAAAAAAGAGAAGCGGGATAATGTTTTTATTGACGTCTGAAAATTAATACAAATAATTATAGGTAATAGAAAATTTTGGAAATACAGAAAAATCAAAGCAGATGTATTTCTCTGCTCAAGCATGTAAGTACTGTATTTTTGTCGAAATTGTTTGGGCGCGTCAATACAAATTTCGGACTAAAAAATTATATCCACCACTTAAAATTACCTCAAGAATAAACAGTTGGGCTTACGAACTATAAATTGTTAATTTGTGGCATACTTTTCACCACTTTTCGTGTTAATTTTATTCCATAAGATCGATTACGCTATTAAATCCCGAAAAAACTAAGAAAAAAATTACCCTCACCCATTTTTTACCAATGTTACCGAAAATAGTGAGGTTTCAGTACTCTACTATCCTGCGCATCACAGGCAAAAGCGCGCGAAGTGCGTGCAATTCAACTTTCTCCGAAAATTCGATTTTCGCATTTTTTAAAAATATGATGCGGATCTGAGCAAAATGAAGCATGCCAATCTTATTTTACATGGGGACTGCATATCACAGCGCTCTCACCTTCTTCAATGTTACCCCCCCCCCCCCCCCCCCCCCCGGTGCTAGTATAGCTTTAAATACAGCCAGCTAACCTAACCAAAAAGCCTACTTATGTACCTGGCAAAATCTTTAAAAAACCATAATTAATCTAATTGGCAAAGTATTCAGTCGCCACTAGTATCACCGCTCCACTATAAACTGGACCTACCGAAAAATCGTCTCATGATTCCAACTATCCTGTCAGTTCCAATTCTCGAATAACAAGAACGTCTACCTACTGTACTACAAAATAATGGCACAGATAGCGCCATCAGTGCATCATACATTTATACACTTGTCACATTACCTCAATATTACAGTAAGCACCAGAACAACTTTGACTTTAATTTTCAAGGAAAGTGAAGCAAATGAACGTGCTTCGACAACGCGACAGAAAATTGTGACTTTTTGCCCCTCCTCCACCCATCGAAATACTGTATGCCGTCACTAGCACTCGACTTCCTCCTCCGTGAAAAAAAATTCACTCTCAAAATTCAATAAACTGAAAAATCATCGCGCGAATTTCGTCTTCGCCCAAGGCAGGTTTATTGTTATAGAGCTGACTTGTCCTTCTCTAGAACAAAGCTTAATTTTATTCTAAATGACAAAGACGAGGACGACGAATGCGACCCGCTGCATGAATGGTATAGAAATTACCCAGTCAGTTCGTCGCCGTGGGAAACAAAAAGAATGGCTTATTGTCTGTTTCTGCTGGATAGTTCCAGCTCGCTCGGCCAGAAGCACTTAACCAAACATGGAAGCAGATTCCAAGAGTGGTCGACGTGATGAGAGGTTGACAGAGAAGTCCGCCTCACAATCAGAGTCGTGCCTGCGTATGCGTGTTACCAGAACCCCACGCAGTCAACGATTAGGAATGGCTTGTTCAAACAGTCTAACGACTTATTTTCCAATTGCACTAATAATCATCTTCAAAGTCCATTTCCATAGTGCTTTTGCACAAAGTAAGCATAGACGATTTGAAAGTGTTGGTGTCTGAAACATCGATCCTGCTTTTATTTTCTTCGCAGGCCAGTGTGCGGGCAGCTCGGAGACATTCGCTTCGAAGTGCTCTCGCATCTTGAACGGTGTGGCTGACGGTGGTCGATGCTTCTTCGTTGGCAAAGCCCCCTCAACTTGGGAAAACGCGTGGCAAGTGTGCCAAGAATCCGGCGGAGTCTTGGCTCAGATTCAGACACTGAGCGAGTACAACAAAATTACAACGATGATCAAAGTACGTCCAGGGATGTCAAGAACCTCTACGTATACCATGTACACCATACCTGGCTTTGCTTTTCTACATAGAACAACGCAGTCGCAATGTCCTTTTGGATCGCCCTTCGAAGAACACTAAGTTATAATGTTACATGTGCAATTCCTCTCAGCACATCGACCTGGTACGACAGTCCCTCCGTGCCAAACTACAAGCTCAATGCCAGCAACACTTGGATCAGATACAGAAATTGTGATGAAAGTCGAAAAACGGGGGAATTTTGCATGCGGCTGAATTATGCCGCCAACAGCTTCGTGTTCGGCAATCTGAACTGCAGTGCATTAGCGAGGCCTCTATGCCAAATTGCGAGTAAGTGAACGGGTAGTGTGGGGTAGAGTAACCTAGCACAAAAACGGGACCATGTTCTGGCCCATCAAACAAATGTAGCGCCCTTGTCCTATAAGCAATTATGCCGCACATAATTGTTTGCCTTCGGCTGCCACGAACTATCCTCTTTTTTAGCGCAAAGTCAAACCTTTTTCATAGCTACGTACTGTTTGACTGAACCCATTATCGAGACTGCGATAGTCAGCCATCCACAACAGTGCGTCGAGATGTGCTCGAAGTGGACCTGGTGCCGCAGTTTCAACGTTTTACCAATCAAAAACACTTGCACGCACAAATGCGAGTTCTTCAATTGGTCGAATACGGAGGATTTCATGACTGTGGATAAAAACTATTACGCGACGGGGAGCACTTGCACTCGTTACACGTATCTGCCTTGAAGGGAAGTGTTCGAGAATTGTCGGCCTCGTTCAGCGGGATGGCTGACATGCTTGTAGCGCTGCCACGGTTGGTAGTGCCTGATTGAGTATGGTAGAATGAAATTTCATTTTCCATGTCACTTCGTGCTAGTGATTTGCACACGCACACTAAACTATCTTTGTATGCGTTTTCATGCTGTTCGTTGACAGATATGCTGAAATAGTGATCCAATGTGCTGGCACCATTACGGTTAGCGTTTTCCAGTCAAAAGACCATTTCTCCCTACAAAATTGATACTGGCATGACCCTATGTTATCGCTAAAAATTCCGAGAAAAATTGCCTGAAAGCGGCGAAGGAGAAAAACAGCATTTCGACGTGTATATTCTAATTGGCCACATATGTGCTGTCGAGCATTCACATCAGACTCGATCAGAATGTTTCCGCATTTGTCCTCCTAGAGCCGTGCTCGAATCCGAGATAAATGAAGCACGGCTTGGTGGCCCATCTATGTAGAGGAGATGTTGCTCCTAGTATTAGCGGCCTAAAGGCTTTGAAACCGTAACGAAGCAGCAGCGACAAAACAGTTGCACCCCATCTGACGTTGCACCTCATCACGGCGCGTCTTATTGGCTTAGTTGTTATCCTGTAGTCTCAACTAATGGCCCTCGTCCCATATTTGACTGCTGCGCTTATATATCTGACGGAAAACAAACTGGTTGGCTGTGTTGCTTTTAAGCAGGGCTGCTCATTTGGGCGATATATTAAATGACAAATAACGATGTGACAGTCCTGTCCGTGAGCGATAAAAGTTTTTGCGGCATTTTTATTCAGCTTCTCTTTTGCTCGATTGCATCAAAAAAACGATCTAGGTTTTCGCGTTTTCGTCATTTTGCTAACCTATTCTGACACCCTGTCCTTTTGGGGAAACAGAGCTGGATTCTAAGGCGAAGACTAGAGCTAGCAGCTTGCGCGTACTTTCTTTTAATGCCGTTCGTGCGCTACGCGCGCGTCATTTGCGTTCGAGTTATTTGAAATTCGCTTCCATCGAAAATTCTTAATGTAAATAGAAGGCCACAAGCCCCATAACTCTCTTGAAAAGGCGCGTGCGGCAGTGGAGAGGCGAAGTGTCCTCGACAGTTCCTGTAGGTTTTTCGCCCACGAGTGCAGCACGTTGATGCCAACTGTCTAGCCGACCAGCAGTCTTAAGCAAAGATGTGAGGGGACACAGTTGCGTCCCTCTGCGCGTCTAGAAGCATCGTGTGGAGACAACACCGCGAGGACACCAGCTCCCTCGACAATGGCGGCTGGGTGCTGAGCGCTGGGGTTCGACAGCCAGAGACTGTCTGCTCGTTTGGCTTCCGTCTATCCATTTGGAGCACCTCGACGTCCTGACGGCCAGGTGAATCACCCGCGTGCATGGTCTGCGGGAATTTATGGTTCACAAACTGACCCCAGTCACTGGGAATCGAGCTGCAGATCGAGCAGCCCTGCCACTCGCTACTATCCGGTATAGGCAAAGGCCAAACCATTACACTCGCTGCAGCTCGCTGTCCTTCAGTTGCAGAACCCCCTCCGACAGCAGGCATGACTTATGTAGCTCCGCTGCTGCGCACCCTCCGCTATGCGTGCCAAAACCTGTACACTTCTTTTTCGAAGAGTTTAAGGCGGAAACGTATTTAAAATTTATAGATGTTGAATAGAGGGACAATACCACATATTTTGCAATGTACTGCCGATTTTATTCTATTTTATGCCAAGCTAGTTTCAGCTTCTGCTGGAACACTCTGAGGATATAGAAGTTAAGACCACTCGAGCATGAGCTAGTTCTCCTTACGAATTAGGAATCCTTTCAAATGAGCTTTTTTGTTTTTCCTGCCGCCTGTATATCTGAGTAAATATTCAAAAAAATGCGCATTTCATGAGCAGGCACGGTAGTGCGGGTAAGAGTTTCAGACTATGAACTGGTCGATTCGTAGGCGGTCTTTACGAGTAATTTCATGGGCGCGGTTTCACATTCCGTTCTATGTTTCTCTTTTTAAGCGGTTTAGAAGACGGTGTATGGTAGTGACTCAATTCTCTCATCGTCAGTTGTAGGAACAAGTGTTTTGAGCCAAACTAGTTTCTAGCAAAAAACGAAAAACGGTTTTATTATTTCCAAAAAAGTCTGTTACGACAGACTCGAAACTTTTAGATTAGGCCATGCACACAGTGAAACCAGGGCTTAGGATGGCTGGTCTACTCGGCCACAAGAAAAAGGGAAGTGCCCCAAAATGTTAGGCACTGCACACACAGCTTTTTATTGCTCGCAGACATATACTGTATGTATGCACTGATATGTCAGCATCCAAGCCACAAAGCTTGTGATCTGTGTCATGATCACGAACAGCTTGTGATCATGACTGCTGCTGTTCAGGCAGGCTCCCCAAAGGCAGCTGTGCTGTTCCACACAAGCAACCTGCATACTGCATGCTAAAGCTGTAACGCTAGGAGCAAAATGATATTGCTTATCGTTACATGCCTATGCCTCGATGAACACTGAAAAATCTTTTCCCCTTCTTCCCACTTCATGGTAATGCTCATGGTTTATCACATCAGTAATGACACACTCAAGGGTGAAGGGGCACATGACACAAAATGATTTACCTGGCCGCGAGTCGAACACTCCCTCGTAACAATAAGAGCAAGCCCTACTACGTACAGCCCGAGAGTTAGACACCCCAAACCCACTGTGGACCACAAGCACAAGATTGCATGATCCTCTGCTCGTTGCCACGATCAGTCGTCCTGTTAATATTCATGCAGACAAAACACCTTCTGCTCAGACATTTTTCCTAAGCCGAGGTTGCGCTTAGCAGTGGCCGAGTATACCAGCCATCCTAAGCCCTGGTTACACTGTGTGCACTGGCTGGGCTAAAAGTTTTGAGTCTGTCATAACAGACTTTTTTGGAAATAATTAAATGTAGAGGAAGAGCACTGCGGGCGGCACTTTTGCCTCCTTATGTAAGAAATATGAACGAATTGACTGGCGTGAATCTGACATATGTTCAAGGCAATACGCGCTCTGACGTCATAGATATGGATAATAATCGAAATTAGACGCCCACTCTCTTCTTGCCTCAGAGCTAGGATCTGAAATAATTCTTGCCAGCTTCTCGGGGAGAAACCGCGGTCATGGGGCCTTGATTCTGACGCTTTCAGAGGGAAAGAGATTATCGATCATTCGACGGCTTGCTTGTGACATTACTTTCACGAAGTTAGGTCATTTATACAGTTTGTAGGCGTTGAAGACTTGGCATTTGCCATTTCTGTCGCGTCTGTGTTTGCGGGTTTATTCCTTTGGTAGCTGGTCGACCTAGGAGGCTCAGTTGTGAAAAGTCGTCTGACTCCCCTCAAGCCTGGCTCTCACTTTAGGACACCTTCGTTATGATCACGAACAAGCCATTCCTCGTATTCCTACTCTTCTTATCACTGGCAAGTGCTCAGTGGCTGGAAGACGACTCCCTGGAAGAAGAGGGCGAGAGCGGCATATCTGCCAAGAAACGTACAGTCCACGCCCGATTGTATTCCCGCATCATCAGCGGATTGAAGGCCCCTCAACGCACTTATCGCCGGAACAGAAACACCAAACTGCAACAGAAAGATGATCAAGGTCCCTCCATGAGCATTGGGTTGCTGCCCTGATACAGCTACTGTGCTGCTCTCTGAAGCCATGGAGCATGTTTGAATGTCATGCTGATGATGGTCAATCAGTGCCAGAATTTGCAAATTTTGAGCAGTTAGTAATAATTTTCTGCTCGGCGCTTTCGACTTTTTCGTGACCCAGTTAGAAAACGATCAACCCATTGCCATGCATTTCACATGTGCTCGACTTTGCAGTAGGTACCTAAGTATTTCTAGTGGCTCAAAATTTGGAGGAAGTCTGCCTACATAGCGCCATGATAACACCAACTGATTTTCGACCCATAGAGAATGGAGATCAATGAGACGGCGCAACTAACAGAAAAATACAAGCAAACTAGCAGCAATGTTTTTATGCTTCGTTTGTTTGCCAGTTCATGTCTGCTAACGAAGCCTACTGATAGAAAAATGATTTGACCTGGGGCTCATCGAGAATGTCTTTGCAAAAAGTGAACAGAAAAGTTTTTCATACGATTGCTCGTTCTCACGCGTAAAACAGTTCCCTGCCTGGCATGTAATTACTTGCTCTTAGCAGGTGGTCCGAAACGTGCCTGTCGTATGTTGATAGCTGCTCTGAATAACCCCATCCGTCCCCCAAACAGTGCGTAATCCTATTGTAGCTTAGACCAGTACTTTTAATTTCCTCCTAATCACGATTCATGCAGACTGGAGCTCAAAGAAAAGGTCACCACATTTCTTATTCTTTAATAATCTAATGGAACCTTTCCAGTTCATTCTTTCCTGCCTATTTGGTAATGAAATCATTAAATCTAAACACTTTTTCAAATTTTCTTGACAGCCATCGGTCATACCCGCGTGACGCACTATACGCTGCACAGTCAGCTCTGAAAAGGTGTTGCTTTCATGTAGTGTATGGTGATCAATCTTGAAACTGGTGAATTGATTGCAGGAACTGATAGAGCATGATGGCTGCAGCCGGCCTCCCAGTCATAATATCCCGTGACACAGTACATGAACAATCCTTGCTAATAAGACTGTACGCTGGATGTTGATTCTTTATTCAAAACTTTCCGAAAGTATTTTCCAAGCACACCGTGTGATTACACAACATCAGGAACACTTGCCAAGAACGACAAGCCATCTTTGTTCAACCCAATCTCACATCGGGTCTTCTGGCCACTTTGGGCACTCTACGACCACGCACCAAACTACTGGGCAACACAAAAAGGCGAGCCTTTTTACGAAACTCTGACGCGATAACAGCATCGAGATTCGGAGTTAGCTTTTTCACTTGCGCCATGCCTTTGGCTCTGACCGATGGTGCGCTCCAAATGGCAGCGTCGGGCGAGTCGTAGAGGTCTTTAGGTTCCCGATCAAGAGTGTCTTCATGCGAAACATCGAGATCTTGAATTTTACTCGCATCCATGGCCGATGTGACTGAAGCCGAGAAGATGCAGAATAACAGAACGAGAGCCACCAATGAGGGCATTCTTGATGTTCACGATTCTGTAGTCCTGAAACGAGTCAAGCTGTACTGCGGAGTCAAATTATAGCCACACCTACAGGCATTTACACGAGGCTGATAGGGATAGAATCAGGTCAGCGTTTTCTAGGTAGATCGAATAGATCACGCGCTCGATCAGAAACCCATGCTTTGATCGATCGGCGACCATTCATCTTGGAAAAAGGTTGGACGCGCCCGCAGGACTAATTGTCTCGGATACGGCGTATCAACATCGATTGGTCAAGGAGCTGACGAGGACCGGTCTCCTCTTTCAAGCCCAGCAATAAACTCGGATTTCTGGATCGACCCCTACTCGGCTGATCGCAATTGTACTGCGACATGGCAATTTTCAAGCCACTATAAAGCCCGGCCGCGAGACTCCGTGGCGTCAAAAGAGACTTATTACGCAAAGATTTCATAAACGAGGGCTCGATCAAGTCCAGATCAGTTATCCAGAGACCACACTCTACTAGCTGACTGCTCCCAAAGAACCTTGTTGTCCAGTCTTTTAGCTTTGGTCGTGCCGCTTTTATCATTTATTTGCCTTTCATCCATCATAGTGGCATTTATCGAGCGGACCATATCCCGCTGCGCCTCTGATTCGAATCCCACTCGTCCCCTCCAATAATAGATATATCAACGTGGGCTCGATTGATTTACATATTTAACTTTTTATTCAATTCGGAAAGTGCCGACGAGTTATTTCGATAGCATCTCGACTTTTTGCGTCTGTCCATCCGAGATGGCTCGATATCCTTGAACGTTAAGAAAAAGCTCAGCCAATGCGCGCTGCTATTAGCAAGACACCATTTTTCAGTGTTACCAGCTTGTATGTAGGATAGGAATTAGTTCACAACTATCTTGCGACCTTGGGAAAATTATTGTCGGATGCAATAATTTTCCGTTCTTCTCCATCGTATGACTCAGGGGGCTTAGTCGAACATATTTCTGAAACCAGAGGATAAGGTCAAAGCTGGACCTTCGAGTCCGGAGTAGAACAAATATCTGCGATAAATCATAGGTGTATGCCGTGCCTCTCCTGTCACGCCCACTTGCATGAATGTCGGAATGACCATGAAAGCATAGTGTTTGACTGCCAACTAAGTTCATTCCTGCTGCAAATCGAATTGAGGATTTGTGTAGGAGTTATTAATTCTATTTTGTCGATCTATCTACACTATATATCACAAATTTACTTCAGGATCTGTCCACCTACTTCAGGCCAAGATAACCTTTCATCTATATGATATCTATTATGTGTACCTCTGACCATTGTTTCGAGAGTGCGCACTTTCATCAAAGCACGCGTCCGTTCCATCTGTCACAGTGCAGATATCTAAAGCCTAAGCAATATGATCAATCATTCGTGGACAAAGCCAAGCCCACGACAAGGTCATTTTGAAGAGTGCATCATTTGCATTTTTTGCGACTAAAATATATTGCCTTAATTCACAATCGCACAAGAAAAGAGAGGAGTACTTTTGTTTCCTTTCTTCCCTACTCAGAAGTGGGCAGAGATCGATTTCGTCCAAAATGATAAATGACGGCGAAGTCAGCATAAAACAGGTCTTTAATGGTACGAGTAGGTTTGCGTGGGCTCTTCGACGATTTTGTTTCCCACTATATTTGCTGGTTAATTGCAGCAGCGCACTCGCTGGTCAGAGCCGAGCGCAGGAAGCCCAGATATGTCCGTCAAGTTGCAGGAGGCCTAGCAACGTGCGAATGCATATTTCAGAATCTCCTTCGGCCCTGAACCTCCGTTTCCAACCACTGCACCCACCAATAACCGCCTACCTGGCTGATTGTAAGTCGCGGCAAATCGGTTTCCGGACATCCTTTTTCGTCAAACAAAATTAGGATGTAGGGCACGTACTGAAAATAAGTGATTCTTCTACATCCTTTTCGCTTTTTCCTATCAGGAGCTGACCTCTGGTGCTATGAAAGATTTATAGTGGTTACCCTATTCGGATGTAGCACTGATTAGGTAATGATAGGAACGAGAGACAGAGTGGGAATTTTTGTCGAGCTCCCTCGAATCCTGAGTCAGTTTGCAAAAACCAAGCCTAGGTCATATAGTCGTAACCCTTGTTTGACATGATTCAAGGCTTGTCCAAAAAAGGCAATATGTTCAAAGTGATTCTAATTTTTGTTGTTTTCTTGTTGATATGCTCTCAAGCATTGGATTCATCGAGCAATGGGAAAATCATAAATGGTTACAAGCATCAACCATATCAAGCCACACAAAAATCTTCATTGATTGGCCGAACAGGGCTTTGGTCGTTGGGGATGAAGCGGGCACGTCTACGGCTAGGTTTGGACAATGCACGATGGCGTGCGGTGATCAAAGCGTTTGGAAGTGGTGAAAACGCCATTTCCAATTTGTTCCTTCAGAATAATGTGGCCAGACCGGATGCTCGTCTTGGAAAATAGGTGATATGAAGTGATAAGATAATGAATGATTGGTTATCAATCCGAATGAGGGTAAGGAAGCTGGTTGAAAACGTGTTTGGATAAGCTGTCTCTTCACGGCAGTAAGCCTTTTGGGGTCGCGTGTGACGTACTACGTACTTTCTTACAAAAACTACTGTCTGGTCAAGTTCTCGCGCGAAATCGAAGTACCTTAAACCATGCATCTGTTTTCTCCTGCAGATCATTGGCATGTTATCGGCAGCTTTTCTAAAATGCACAAGAAGCTGATGCTATTCAGTCACCTCCTTGTGCTCAAAGCGCACCAAATAACTTGCGACAAGTGTATGCTTCCATATTTGGGTGCACTCACACTGTCTGTCATATTGCGCAAGTATCAATTGATACGAGGCTTACCCTGATATCGCTGGTTTGGTGTGTTCTGCCACAAATGGTACAATCCAAAAGTACTGCAGTGCAAAGTACTGCATTTGCTTCTGATATGTATTGGGTCTTGTCGCCCAGTCCCTACAGTTTATCTACAGTAAGTTTTTCCTTGCAAGGAGTCGTCGAGGTATTTTCATCCCGATAAATTATATATACGTCGTCCTGGTCCTACAGTCTAATAGGACAACTTGCTGTTTGGTCCTTCCAGCATCAGCAATGACCCACGCCGACTAGACGCTCTGGCAGCAAGATTTTACAATAAAAGTCCTTATCAGCGGCTGAATTAGACTAGATACCTAAGTTTGATAAACGGCGAGTTTTAGATGACGCATTGCCATTGCTACTATGGCTCAGTTCACGCAGGTATTGATTGCGAATGAGGAATCAGTTTAGCGTTGACTCGTTGAGACTGGCAGAGCGATATTCTGCTGACTTGACCCTTATACCATTCCAAGACTGCATCCAAAAATGCGGGTGCAAAAATATAAACTTCTGCTGACGTAGCGTAAGCTTTCGCGTCAACTGCAAATTACAGCTCGATCTCCTACAGTACAGTATTTTCAATCTTATTTGTGCAGTTATTAGGCAATAATCAGCTGGCCGAATTCGTAACATCTTGCGAAAGCTTGGTCAAGTAGTGGATGTGGCACTAAGCGTCGTTGGAACAGTTTATACTTTGGGCGGGAGATTCAGGTTGTTTTATCTAAAGATTTTCATTGCAAGTAAAAACATTTCACAACTCGAGTAAATTCTGCAGAAAGAGGTTCGAGCATGGACAAGGAGACGACAATATACAAAATCGCGGTCAGCTGCTGCCTTTTAAAAAAAAGCGATTATTGATCATCTTTTCGTCACTGCATCAGCCTCGGCTGCGGTGCCATCAAAGCCTGATGAGCTGAACTCACGATCAGAGAAATCAAATAATCTTTGACCAGCATGCATGAGGCTAATATAGCAAATATAGAGACCAACATCAAACTCGGATTGGCTTCCCCACCCGCCCCCTGGCGGTGCAATGTCGCTACAGTAGGTACATACAGAACATGAAAAAACTACCAAAAAATGGGGCGGTCATTCAGGGACGATACACATATCGCACACATTCATTCATTCATTCATTCATGCTTTATTCGTAATGAAACACAGGATTGTGCACTCACACCATTACGAAACACCAGTTAAAAAAGACAGTTAAAAAAAAGATTATCCAAAAATTGTCTGTCTCAGAAATTTGCGAAATCTAAATACCGATGAATTAAAAGCTACGTCCGCATCCAAATTGTTCCACAGGACCATGGCGGAGTATAGAAAACTTTGTTTGAAAGATTCACGATTATGAACCAGTAAAACCAGATGATGCGGGGCAGTTAATCGACTGCTAACGCGCCTTCCACAAGAGTCCTTGTGAATAAAATATCGGTTTTCGAAATCATGGTACCCATGGTAAAATTTAAAAAATTGGACGAGTTTGAGACGTTTTCGTCGATCGTGTAGTGGCGTCCAATTCAATACACAATTGGTTCCAGCTGATAAATAGTAATTCGTGTCGATTCCCATAAAATCTGCAATGTACGACCATGAGAACAATTGGCAGGTGATCGCACATGTCTTCTGTTGAGCAATTACATTCGAACTACGACACCAGCTCGATTGCGCGCATTGGTCGACGCATTCGCGCGGTTGAGTGACTGAAACGGATTTCACAACTGGTTCGGTCAAGCAGTAGTCGTCCAGAGAGAAATTTTGTTTCTCGTATATAATAAAAAAAAGATACAGTACTGTATGACAAACGCCTCGATTAAAAGTTACTGGATGGTGGGTACAATGGAGCTAAATCTACCTGTCTCCCATGCTGATGTTTCACGAATATTTTACGGTTTCCCAAAAGGTTAGATGCAGTAATCTTTAAGGCAGGCTTTCTGTAAGGGTCGACCAGGGGATGAATAGGTTTCAATTTTTGACCCCCATTTTTATGTGAATTTGATGCACTCATGAGTGGTGATAGTGATGCAACAGTGCTCTTTTGCGCAAACTCGATTCTCCAAAAACCAGTTTTTTCGAAAGCGCTTGGGCGATATTGGTCATAGCTCACTGATCTTTCGGTCTTTCTCAATCAACGACACATCAGCGTGTTCGCAAATGAATGAGAAATCAAAAGCCTGTTGCGAAAAGTTTTATCTTTCACCTATCTCGATATATTGGGCCCCAAAGTTTAAGGTCCTGTTCGTTTATGCTAACTGGGAGAAAGGGTTTGACCGGCCAATCCATCCAGCGTTCACTATGACCCCATTGTCCCATTGTAGCTTCTTGCATATTTGCATATCAAAGCAAAAGCACAGGACAATGAGGGCCATGTAATAACGCTAGATGGATTGAGCGTATTTTAGGCTGGTCAAACCCCGTCTCCTAGTTAGATCAAGGAACAGGAGGCATAAAAATCGTCAACTCGGAGGGCGCCTTCAACTTTGACGCTTAATATCTCGAGATAGGTAAGAGATAGAAACTTTTCGCATATGCTTCCGATTCCTCATTCATCTGCGAACACGCTGATGTGTCATTGATAGAGGAAGACCGAAAATATTAGTGAGCTATGGCTGATATCGCCCAATCAGCCTTATCGTGCTGAAGCGACGCGCAGTAAATTTAAAAGTTTTAAAAGGGGTTGCCTGAAACTGTGAGTTGATCCATGGCAAAACCGGTCGTCATGCCCTTCATGAACATCCTGACCAAATTACCTACTGTACGCATGCTTACGACGTTGTTACTCTTTCGCAGCTTACTTGTTATCTGACAAAATGGCACAGCCAATGCCGAGCAGTCGAGATTTTCAAAAACCACCTCAGTACCATTAGAATTCAAAACATAGCAAAATTCATCCCTCTTCATGTAGGTGTCGCATCGATGATATCGAATCCAAGTGTTTTTAGCAATCAGTTTTGTATTCGCTGCATTGACGCTGTCGTACCAATATGCATCGTATGTGCCAGTTGGGACAGCGCATGTTGTAAAGGCTATCAAATTGACAGGAATGGCATCCCGCTTTAGAGCAACCCAAACTGTGGCATTTGATCCATTCCCATAAGTCTGCAAATATAACAATTTTCTCACACCTGCTACCCTATTACGGGATGAATTTTTATTATAATGCTTGCCTGAATCATCTGGGCAATTTTTCCGTACTCGCTTGATGTGTGGATTTGTGCAAAAAATGCGCCTGCGCTTTGGCATACCGTCCATGCATCAGTCCAGGACGAGATTGTCTCTTGGATGAAGAAACAGCGACCACCATCGAGGACGCCGTTTCGACCTGCACACACTTGCTCGAAAGGTTCACACTGGGCATCTGAAAGGGGAAAGGTTTTTGCACGAAAAGGAGAGGACCTCATGGTATAAAAGGAACCAAATATGCATTTGCATACCAGCCACAATAATGACTTGGTGACAGCAGAGGTACACCAATAGGAGCGACTCACGCGATAACGACATTCCTGTCGGCCGCTTTTCGTGGACTGGAGTCAGGGTGAGGCAAAATCAAAGAGAGGAATAATAACGTTAAGAAAGCCACGCAGACAATGGAGATTTGGCTTTTTCAGCATGGTACCAAGGCAATATCTGCCTTAGCCCGGTAGGGTTCGCCGTAAATGCTCCTTTTGACATTCTAACAATAAGTAGATGTCCTCACTTTCGGTAGAGCCGTGTTATACATTCTTTTGTTTCTCTTTAAGTAAAGAAACTGCATTGTTAGCCAGATAAAATTTGAACAGGTCATGGAGGGCACGAAGGAAAGTGAACCTTGAGGAAAAGATCGAATACCGTTCAGAAGCCATGCTTCGACCATAAGGACGGAAAAGGGGCAATTAATTTTTAATAGCGTCAAATTAATTTTTAATAGCGATATACTGTACGTACTTATTGACAGATGATGCTTTTCCGTGATGTTTCAAAAAAGTACATACGAGTAGCTAGCAGTCGCAGTCGCTAGCAGCTAGCAGTTCACCGGGGTCGTAGCCTAGGGGGATTCTGCCTCTCACGCCGGTGCGCACTTACAGTAGAGGGGAGGGTTCGACTCCCGCCTCGATACAAAAATGATTGTCAAATACGCGTTCCCTAGCCCTCGAGTGCGCTGTATAGTGCTCGGATGGCAACGTGATGATGAATATGATGGCAACGTTGCCAGTCATATCATAGTTCATGATCCAAAACTACGTCATCTTCAGTACCTACTATCTTCAGAGATGGGGGGAGTTTGTTTTAAACTTGCAAAGCTGCAGTTTGGCTATCATCGCCTTAACCGGTGCTTCTCCAATGTATTCATGTTATGATCAATTAATAAGATATCTACATGCATGCTGTACTCTGACTACATACAAGATTGGAATTGAGTTACAGTAGTACACTATTATGTTTACTCGAAAGCATACGAGCTGACTTTGTTTTATGCAGACTCGAGACATGCTCAAAAGTCTCTCTGCCCCCCCCCCCCCCAATCCAGTGTGCTTCCTGGTGCCTAAGATCCGTGTTTAACCGGTCAATTGTTCTCCTACAGTTGTTCGCGGACAATTGTTCGCGGGCAGTTTTTCGCCAGCAATTGTTCGGCAATAACAATTATTCGCTAGGTCATTTCTTCGTGAGCAATTGTTCGCCTAGGTCAATTGTAGGTAATCAGTTGTTCGCTAGGATTATTGTTCGGCAATTGATCGTCACCACTTTATTACCTACTGCAGCCACCCCAAGGACAGCCAGGGTCACTTCGACAACATGCGTCACTCAGCTCTGGCTAGCAAGATATCGCTCAATATTAAACTACCGCACAATTACAACATTCGCTGCAATTACGAGCATTTTTAGTGCCTTTTCATAAAAAAAAGTGATCTCTCACTCTTGCTTACTGTATTTGGGACGCTCGAAATCCTTTACTAACGATAACCTTCTCTCACTAACAGTACCGTGTATCTACCAGGGTGGACCCCCCTGTGAACCCTGTTGCCCCAAGTAACACGTAACTAAGGATTCACAGTATTCGTGCAGTTGTTTATGGAGAGCAATTAATTTCTTCTCGTATACAGTAGTTACGATGCTATACATGTCCCTGATAAAACTGGGTGTCGCATGATGAAAACACTGCACGAATAAAAATGCTGTCATCACCCCCCCCCCGCACCCAGAATGTAATCGAATGTGAATAATTGACCTAGATCCGTCTAAAAATTCAAGCCATCCTCAAATCTGTTTCTTGTCCGAGTCCCAACGGAAATGAAATGTTATGTCTTTTGGGGAGACTTTCCTGACCACGGCAAATTAGAAAACTTTTTAGCGCAGGCTTGGCTGATCATAATTTTGGCGCGATTTGGAGTCATGGACGCGGTCCGAATTGCATTGACCGCGTCTTTGATGCAAGCAGTTTAAGGCAAAATGACGAAACAACTATCACATGATCGTCTTTGAGGGAGCCTGTCTGAAATGGTCTGTCGTAGGGTTCTGCACAACTTTTGGGATAAGACTCAGTGAAAAAGCTTATTCGAATCATAAGACTATAAACTATTGCAAAACAGTGAAAATACCTCAAATCATAATTTACTCGTGCTGTATAATGAGTTTCGCTATGTGATCTCTGCAGCACAACTATACGTCCACGTATATATCAAAATATTCCGCCGAGGGAAGAGCTACTATCTATACAACAGTATAAGCAGTATGATGCAGTACGTGCAGGAAACAAAAATTTGCGAAGACGCAAAGACTTGCAAGTAACAAAGCTATCTGTATGCTAGTGTTGCGCCATTGCCGCTTGGGGGGGGGGGGGGGGGGGCCCCGGGAATTCCTGGGGGTGTGGCTTGGGCAGTTGGCTCGACTCGACAGCTGACAACAACATTACATCAATACAGTACACTAGCAGCTACAGTAAACAGCGCATTAGCAGCTCCGTCACGGATTATGCACATATCTAATGCAATTGGTGCCTGCTGACAAATAGTAATTGGTGTCAACTGCCATAAAATCTTGGATATATGACCATGTGAAGAATTGGCACGCATGCACACAGGTGTCGTTGTTCATGATAAAGTTAAAACTACGACACCAAGTCATCTGCGCGCATTGATTGACACACTCTTTCGGCTGGGTTGCAGATACTGACTGTATAATTGGTTCAGTCAAGCAGTAATCGTCGATAGAAAAACTCTGACTTGGATCTGAAAAATCGTCCGTGGAAGGGAAACGTATGGCTAGAATTCATAGCACTGTACTTACTGGTGATTTGACAAAGTGGTAAAGTGGCATTGGAACAATTGAGATTTGCGAATACAGTTTTAGTTCCAGTAAAGTCCAAACTGAAACATTTTGTGCCCTTGAGCATATAACTGTCACATTTGCGGTATCTGATCCAAATGTCATTGAGTGTGAGCTTCGTATTCTGAACATTGGCGCTTTCATACCAATACGTCTCAGTGGGCATAGCACACGTTTTGGGGGCCACGTAGGGAATAAGCTCCCGCTTCAGGGGCACCCAAATGGAGATCTTGGACGAATTCGAGTGGGCCTGTAAAGAAAGCTTAAGCTCACTAACCTGCTAGGACACTAATTGGGACCGAGTTAGGGACCTAAAGGTTCGGTTGGTTCACATGTTCCTAACCCTTGTTCATGCGCTCAGAACTCATACATGAGTGAAATAAACATCAAGGAGCACCTTATACAGAAAACGATTACACAGAGGCGAGTCAAATACTCGCTGGTGAGTGCCCACCAGGAATGATCCGACCAACCAAGTGGCCGTCCAACTCACTTGGTCGTGGACCGAACAAAAGATACAGCAGTCTTTTCGACCCACCTACTGTATTGAGTTCTCACCATGGATCACCATCACAGTACACTCTGCCTTTTGTAACCCTGGCCCCTGGCGCGACGAATGGGAGAGAATAAATCGATCTCACCTTGCTGGGAAACATCGATCTCTCGGGTTGATGTTTCAGCGGCAAGTATATCGCAGTCGCAAGATTTGACATGCTCTGCAATCGGAGTTTTTGCCCCGCCGACTTCGGCATGCCACATTCTCACCTGCGCCTGCCAGCCCCTCCCCCCGCATCGAGCTGCTAGGTGCGTCTAATCGCGATCTAGGGCGAACAGGCACCTCCTACGCCTGCCATGCTTGCGCCTTCATTAACCATCGACCGGTCAGCGGCCAGCGTACGTCAAGTTTAGTTGTACTTGTGCTTTAGTAATGTGACTAGCATCCCTGGCAATGGGGAGTAATCGATACTCTTCCCTGGCTGGGACATCAACCTCTTCGGTTGATGTTTCTAGGTCAGGTATACGTAGTCGCGAGACTATCTCCCAGGACTTGGGTGCGCTGGTTACAGTAACATGAGGGAAGAGATATACGTACATAGGGACGTTTAAATACGGCAGATTTCGGTCCAGTACTAGGGTTGATCTACACAAGAGCAAAGTTGACTTTATCTTTCCTGCATGCTGTACACAACCTGCAACCTGCAACCTGCACCCTTTGATCTGCCTGCACTCAGAGTTAGCGTCAGGGCCATCTTCGATGCATCACACCTGTTCGGCGCAGCTAAAGATCGCCCCAACCCCCTGCTAACAGGCACTTGACTTAATTTTAAGAGGGAGCATACTGCATACTGTGCAGCAGTTTATACAGAACTTCGACCCTATATATTTGACAGAACTGTGGTTTGAAAGATATCCTAATTCAAAAACTCAGAATAATCAGCTAATTTTTAAACATTCGGAGACTATAATGGCGCTTGCCTGCAACATCTGAGATATTTTCGCAAACTCGCCCAGCGTATGAATTTGTGCGAATAAACCTCCAGCGTTTTGACACACTGTCCAAGCACTGTTCCAACTTGAACTCGTATTTGCGATGAAGAAACACCGCCCACCGTCGACGACGCCATTGAGCCTGGCGCATTTGCTTTCAAATGGTTCACATTGATTGTCTAATCAAAGAGAAAAAGTTTTTAAAATGTTTAGAAAAGGGCGTTCAAATCTTACTCGCGATAATGAACTGCCAATGCTGTTGGCAGCAGAGATAGGCGAATATGACTGATCCTATGAAACTCATCTTCTAGCTTTGATGCAAACGAACATTCAGTGTCAGAACCACCCTCAGTCCATGAGCTATTATTCAGTATCGGGCACAAAATGCCATCAACATTAAATTGAGCCAGCTCCTAGGGGAGAAATTCATGTTGGGGGCTCCCTTATGTACTCGTTCGTATATGGCTCACTTTGTTATTGCGCCTGTGGGTTAAAACATTTACAAATAGATCTTCTAACTTGTTCATTGTCTTCCGTACGCTAACCCATCCATTGGATGACATTAGCTACGAGACAATAGAGCAAGCATAAGCATCAAGCAATAAGCAAGTATTTCTCTGATACAAACATGCTCACCATGGATAACCTGAAAACAAGGTCTGCCTTTTGCACTCATCTATGATTTAAGACGGCCGGATCAAATTCATGTCCATAATTCAGACTACACAGCGGCCATATTCCTAGTGGTCTACTTGGGTAGGTACACGAATTTGACAAAGCAACCTTGCGCATACTGTAGTCGAGATTCGTATTTTATGCGTTTGCTGCATGATATAGTTACTGTAGCACAGTGATTGACAGGCGGGGGTTTTCTGAATGACTTGGTAGCACCTAATTTCCTCAGAAAATGTTTGTGCCGTGTAGTTATTGCGTTGTTCGTTTGTGCATCCGACAGATCGACCTTTCTATCTCTTATCGTTAGCCAGGAACAATTGGAATCGCTGCCGCGGTGTTGCGGATAGCCGAAGGTAGTTTTGCAAGCCATTAACCCCGGCTGACCTTATACGCCAGATTGTGAGTGATTCACCTGGTGTCGTCGCGGTGCTCCAGGTAACACTTATCGAGGAATACAAACATTCCTGTTTCACTTCTGCTGGCGCTTGCGTAGGTGTTAAAGGCTCTTCGACCGTAGCAATTCTTTAGACCTGTAGCAGCTGATGTAAGCTGAGCGTGGTAAAAACGAGCCGAAAGAGTGAAAGGGAAATTGAAAGGCCGCAGTGGATCATCTGGAGCATTGAAAAGCTAATAACTTGTGTAATAGGCATGGACTATGCCCTCTGGCCTATTCGTGAACGGGTCCGCCTCTCCTAAGTCAGGGCCAGCACGAGATCGGAAGCGAGGTCGAGGTCGAGTGCCTGGTTTGGTTGCAGGCATTGGGAGAGAACTAGTCTAGAGTTCCTGGTCTGAACTTGCTCTATGGCTCAGGTCCGTCAGAACTTTGACGGCCGCTCCCCGTATGTGAGTCTACACGGCCCTTGTGGTCTGGTGGCTAGTAAACTACAGTATAACGAGGTGTCGTGGACTGCGTGCGTTGGCCTGTGGCGTGAGCCATCCTCTGGTCAGCCCTAGTTCTATCCTAGGGCGAGCCAAGGATTTCACGTGGGCCTGAAAAAAAAACAGAAACCAGCTGACCATCTTGTAGGGAGAGCTTTATGCTTTTTTTTGCAGTGATTGATGATAATGATGATTTATGATAACAGTGATTGACACCTGAGTTTGCTGCATCATGGTGAATAGTTGCTATGACGGCCAGCCATCAAACGCTGGTGAAGGAGCTGGTAGTGTACGCCATGCCTTTGATTTGCTTCATATGTTATCAGATCGAAGTGATCAAATTGCTGTCGATGATAGTCATGCAATCTAGTCGAACTAGACTAAAATATAGAGATTTTCCTTTTTCCTTGGGAGCCTAAATACTTAGGTATTCATCCTGCAGCCTAAGCGAGGCGGGCTACTTTGAGATGTCGTCAGCCGATTTGGTCATGGCGTTGCTGCACTGTCAACACGGTTTGAAAAGCCGTAAAAAAGGAATTGATTCGAACTCTTTACACTCTGTACAATCTACCAGGTGACCCGAGCAGCGCTGTAACTGCTACTTTATTAAAAACGCCCAAAAATACCTGCAGTTCACATACTGTACTCATCTGTTGGATCATTGAAGAACCCTCCTCCAGGCCCTCGAGCAATCCGCCTACGCCAAGTTTTGTGCCACTCCGCGCATATTACGCAGCAGCGCACCAATTATGCACTATGGCAGCAGTGGGTGTTATCTCAACACAAATACAAACACTTGCCAATTTTACCCATTCAATTATTAACGTTTCCCCTTTTGCTTCCGTATGCAGCGCCAGGAAGCCTTGACAAAAACAATTAGACCTCCTACGACTGCCAAGGTTACAATCGCTAGGAAAGCAATAACATCCAAGCATATATATTGGATCCAATTCAGTCTTTGAGCAGCTTTCATAGTTGGCCAGAAACGATTACCAGCGGCGACCCGTTTGATATGTCGCATAGCCACTGCTTGGTTATCCATAATGTGGTCCTTTAGTTCGGATGAGAGAGACTTTGAATTGGAAGAAAAACTGCGACAAAAGACAAACAGAATCAAAAAGGCAAATATGCATAGAAAAACGCTTACCTCTTGTTGGTCAGTATGGTCCTTATAGATTGCTCGATTGTGTCACACGTAGCCGTGAACTTGTCCAAAGTCAATCCAGTACCATGCTCGCTTGAACGTTTGGCATTGGCGTATTGATCAGCGAAAAGAGGGACGAGAAGCATGGGGATACCTGCTTGAGATGCCTCTAGCAAGCTGTTATACCCGCCATGGGTTATGAAGAGTTTCATTTTGGGGTGAACTGAAATCGGCAAGAATAGTCTGACCCATAATGCTATAGAGTGTAAGTCTGGGAGGGTCGAAAAGGGCCGATAATGTAACCATCCGATAGGAGGGCTTGAAAGAGAATGGCGACTGTAGCAAGGCAACTCTTCCGACCATACCAGCGGCTGGAACACCAGCTCGAGGGGTTGCGGTCTCCCCAGAGGATAATCCTCTCGCACTCGCCGCCGCCACCCCACGACTGACGAGTGCCACAGTAAGACCCACTAAGCGTCAGATACGCAGTAGAGATATGGTCAGAGCCAGGCTGTTAAAAGTATCTCAAAGGCCAACTTATGACTTACAAAGCAAGCTTCTTTGGGGTATCCACTTGACCAGTTTGACGTGTTTCTGTTTCTCAAGCCCATTTGGCATTTGACCTTCCAGACGCCACAGAATAGTGTAATCAGAAAATTTGGCAAAGGCGTCCAAGAAAGCTTGCTAGAAATATTATAATGGCGCACTTTTTTAGATGGTCTATGGACTTGTCAGTACCTTTAGGGAGAGAGGCATAGCAGACGTGTTGGCGATTGTGCCGAATGAGAATATGATGATGCCCTTCTTTGATTCGTCTACGATATTCTGCCACTCCTAAAATGGCGTGCTTTCATAGGGCTCATGGTCGTTGTTCGGCACAGGCCCCTGCAGAGGTTCTTTAGTCAATTTCCCCTTCCCTTACCTTACCTGGGGCAATGGCTTCAACTGGTGCCGATCCAAGTCACCCAGGTAGAACATACCTGGCACCAAAGGCCTGGTAAAGTCAAGGACGGGCTCGCCATTGAAGAAGATTGCTCGAGCCTGACCAGCCAATCGCCACAAATCGGAATCAGCCTCAGTATGGTAGGGTGGTTTCTTATAGACCGTGTTCTCTGACCTGGTCAGGAGAGGATCGATCGATGTGAAGAACATACCCAAAATCCAAAACAGTACATTTTTTACTCGTTCACGAAAGTCCATCCGGTCTGAACAACGAGCCATGACATTGGGTACTGTGGCTGGGTGATTTGGTAAAGCCATAATCCAGTAAATGTGGTCAAGCAAGAAAGCCCCGGGTGCAATCCATATAAACGACTTAATGCCTAACTGATGGCTGAATCCCACTTGCCATATGTCGAATGGATGGCACATGGCAAGGTCGAAATTCTGAGCCCGCAGTCTGTCCATCAACTCGTGATCAGACATTAGTTGATCGGCTGTGTTTTGAGCTAGCTGGCGGAAAGTTACACCGATGAAAAAGAAAAACGATAACTTGGGTTTTTGGAAAGACAAGTCTTGAAAGACTTCCATGGTTTTTCTCTGAGTCTCTTCGGAGGTCGACAAATGGTAGCGTATTTCTTCGACCCCTGGTGGTGCCTGAGCCGAAGGTGGATGTCCGCTATTCAAAAGTGGGATCAGAATGGTGACGTTGTGGCCATGATCGGTTAAGGTCTTGGCTAAGCGATGTCCAAACATGATGTGACTATTGCTCCAACCCGGTGATATCTGTAGGATGCTCAAGGACGTGGTCTCAGCGATCATGGAAAGCAATGACAGAAACTGAAATGACCAAAATCGAGAGGGACGCATTTTTGGTCTACAAGTCAGTGAAGACGGCAACAATTCATTTGTGCCAAGAAGGTAAAGTGGATGGAAATATGGCCAAGTGCAGTATGTTTATTCTATGATATGCTTATCTCCAGCCGAGTGGCGGCGACTCATTTAGCTCTCAGCACTGGTAGTGGCGATTAGAGATTGGCACGGGGTAAGAGAAGTGAAGGCCGCCAGGATCGTAAACATGGAAAGTACTGCAGATTGGGGTGTCCCGTCGTTCACCAATACAGGGAGAAAGAAACAGATATTGACTGGTACGTCTCTGCTCGTATGGGCGCAGATTTTCCGCAAGGTGTACTACAGTGCTGACCTCGGACAGCCCATACAACTAAATTGAGCTGATCGCACTATGGCGAGGCCACCCGAGAGCCACAGGACAGGAGTACTATCGACATCATGAAATTCAGACCTAAAATTATTGCGCACCAGAGGCTATGGGCATTGTTACGAATGTCACCAACATTTTATCTTTCTGAAGGATTTTTCTGAACATTTTTCAGTCAATTCAGTTCAATTCATCAGCATAGTCTTTCGGCACTTCTCGTCCCAGTGGCGATAACAGCCGTTTGCTCATCTTCTAGGCAGGCCAGCGTAGGTAGTATTTATGCCTCACAAATGGCTTTTCACAAGTGAAATGACCGGACTGACTATCAGGAAAGAATCGAGTCCATGAGCACGTACACAGCGATAACACGAATGTTTGCGATAGCGCTAGTGACATTTGAATCCATTCTAAATGACTTACTGTAGACCTCGCAAGAGATAATCTTATGACACCTCGATTGCAGCGCAGCGACTCTTGCAAGTGATAAACCTCGCCATTTTTCCCCGATATCTTTATTTTGTAAAACATCCAAATACAAAAACTGACAAAATTGACTTGCTTTATTATTAATTTATCGTTTTTACCTTCATTATCATTTCGGTTTTCCTGCACTTAGAAAATCCAACTAGATACTTCAGGTCGTTGGCAAATGACACCTCGCCACGGGAGCGATTTTGGCAATGTGGAAAGTGACTAGGGTCGCTGAAATAGACATAGCCAATAATGTACTGCTGTATGTACGCACATAGCGGAGCTTACTATAAGAGATGAGCACGGCATGAAGGCCAGTCTGTCATCTGATTATCCTGCTGAGATGCTGGTCCGTGACAATTCCTATCTCACATACGGCTCTGAAATAAGTAATATGACCCCGAAGAACAGTCGATATTAAAAGTGCACGTATGCAAATTAAACTTATTATAGATCATGGTAATATTTCCAGACAGAGGAAACACAGACGGGACATAGAAAATGTTCTGGAACAAAATAGGAAGGTATGAGTCCCGAGCGGGACTAGAACCCACACCGCTGAGATTACCATCCAGTCTACATCCACATGGCACTGAACTTGATTATGAAGGCGGAAACGAAATTTGAATAAGGGTTGATCATTTGTTAGAGCATCGCATAATTTTTTGCATAGCACACAATATCCGTACATTGTTTGCCATTTTCGTAAATTGCATTTTAGCACATCTGCACAGTAGGTCCCTCAAATAAGTCACCCGATAGGCATGCGGGC
>JASANH010000200.1:0-54566 GCA_030248295.1 Mesodorylaimus sp. YZB2_4
TTAGCCAGCCATTGTCGCGATCAGTGGTCTTCCGAGCACCGCTCCGACACACCGCATCGCACTTGGGTTAGGGCAGAGGTAAGGAAACTTTCTTGCGAAGCTGAAAAGCGTTGTGCGTCTGTTGGCTACTGTTTGGTGGCAATGTGGCTTTTTGAATCTCGCGGCAGTCACGCCAGGTGCGGGGCTGGTAGGATCACTAGCGGAGCCACTAGCGAGGGCGTATATCGCCTACTGCAGGAGCATAAAAGATGGGCAGGCATGGTTCATAATTTATTTAATTCATGAACATTGCTATAATTCATTTTAAAGCAATCAAAGAAAATCAAAATGGAATCATATTTCTAGCTGCGTCAACGTATTACACTTCCTTGCTGTGCGTCTTTTGCCTCATGCGAGCACGCTAGTTGGTGTTCTTCAATCATGTACCTCATTACCCGATTGATGCTTCGCAAGCATGCATATCGACGTGCGACTTGATTTAAATTCGCACGTCGATATGCATGCTTTCTAATTTGTGCTCTGAGATGAGACCCACTGCATTGAAACGTCTTACACATGTTCGATCAGAACGTGCAGTTTCGGCGTGATACTTATGTCGGGCACTGCTAGCTGCAAAGTTTTGAATCGTAAGGCGACGTCCGAGCAGGCCTGAGTAAGACTGTAAACTTCTTCTTGATTCAGAAATCTGGCTTTGCCCATCAGAGTGCTGACGTGGCCGAGGCTGGTCAATGTGTCTTTGAATGCTGCACTCTATCCTCCTGTGGATCTGTGCTGGCCAAGCACTCAGTCATGATCGCCGGGTTGTCACTGGTCGTCATCTTGTGGATATGGTTTCCCGCGTTTTGTCCACTGTGGTATGCGGTCTTGCTAATTCGAAGCTTCTCCAAACTCGCGTAGAATTTTCGGTCGCTTCTCCTTCAGTAAGCTTCTTTATCGCATCACACTGCTCCAAGTTCGCATGCCAATTTGTACTTTTCCTCCTCTATGCGTCCTCGGTCAGATAATCGTTTGACTGATCCCATTTTCTCATATTTCGCCAAAAATTTTGGAATAGGTCGATCAGATCCGCTTTTATGCAGCTGAATCTTTCCGACAAGCGATTCCGATATAAATTGACGTTTCCCAACACCTCTAATAAAAAATACGCAGTTTAAAATCGCACAGACAGATCGCCAGAAATCAATAAAATCAATCATGATCGATTTCCATCTAAATGATTAGTCGCAAAAATTATCAGGATAAAGCTCAAGAAAGTTGTAGATATTCTGAAAAAAACATTCACTTCTGCCATTTTGATTTATTTGAATAGTAAATCGACGAAGGTTGAAAAACCTGGAATGGGGAGGCCAGCAGTATGCCTCAACCTTCGCCAACATTCAGGAGGCACCCATCTTTTACCTTTTTTGGCATACCCGCTGATGAGTACCCCAGCAAAGAACCAGCAGTCGTTTTCTGCTGGCCCATCCTGTTCATGGCCGTCATCACTGCCGCGGACATCTGATACTGTTTGCTGGAGGTTGGGTCTCTCGAGGACCCATAAACGAACATTTACGGAACACAGTGCCTGCGTTTGGGGATCACGGAGAGGGTCAAAGCACAAACAGCATGCGTGTAAACTGGAGGTCAACACCACAAGTTTATGTGTTCAATGAAGCGGATATTTGATCTCATTGTCCGGAACAGCGAATGTATGATCTTACCCCACCCTCATATCAGTTACACACGAGTGTAATATTTCACGGCACAGTTCAAATTACGCGGGGCTTGCTTTCTTCGCTCTTAGTTGTCTGCTCGAAGGCGCCAAAATGGGTTTCGCAATGCCAGTCAGTGTATTGTAACTATACGTGCGTTACGTCGGGCATGCTTTGCTAGTCAGCTCGAAATGCTGTTTCTCGTGTTTTCATTATTTTTTCTCATTTTCTACTTCCCAACTTCTTTTTCTCAAGAATCGGGTCAAATAAATTTTGGCGGCCCTCCGGATTTGAACGACGAAGAAAGTGCCAGCTTTCATATGCCGCAATATTTGAGGTGCGATGGGTGTAATATTATTGCTCACTTGGTAAGTTTATGAACGCTGCACCCATGTATGATTAGGCCTATGTAATGTCCCCTCTTTCTTTGCAGTTTTTTGAAGCATTCCGGAAACGCGAACAAAAATTGACGAGTGGCAAGTTACTTCTCGAATCGGATGTGATCGACGCCACGGAGAGCGTTTGCGAATCGGATTTTAAAGAGTGAGTGGGCTTGGGCTTGAGAAGGCTAGGAGAACAGACTTACAGTTAGAGAATCCAAATATAAACGCATAAGCCTGACCTTGGCTGGGTTAGTTATACTTGAAGAACTCCTCTATCGGCTTCTTCAAACACTTGATTGAATAAGTCTGACCGAGTCACAACGCTTCAGTTTTTTCGCCTTAGATACGGCGTGACTGAATGGAACGGCAAAAAGCGCATGAAAGGTCCTGGCTTGGACACGGATAACGTTCCAGGCGTTACTCAATCCGGTGGCAAATGGCCCGTTAGGTAGGCTTTCCTTCCCATGTAACTTTTGCAGCATCGATCTCATTCCATTTCTTCGACACTGTTAGGCTTCAGCAACTCTGCAGTTCCTATATTGATGAGTTGGGAGAAGATTATCTTTATCGCAAATACCGCCGAGCATCCGAAGATATCGACAGCTGGTCTCGAACCTTTCGCAAGTTTTTATGCGAAGAAAGTGGATCTCGTTTATCTTATTGCCGAAAAAAGAAAAACGAACTTTGAAAGGTCACCCTTTATTGTCTTTCTAGTCTTGCACTTGCTGTTATTGGTGCTTCAGTATTTTTTTGTCATATCATATTTTCATTCCAATAATTTTCAGGAACTTTTTCAGTAAATTGTTTTATTACATGGCCTTTTGCCTTATTTCTACGGGCGTCGATAATCGTTTCCTACTTTTATTGATAACTTGAATTTTTCTGTAGAAAACAAAGCATTTTTAGGATTTTGATATTTCAGCTAATCATGGAAATTTTGTCGGAATCGACGGCGGACAAGATTCCTTTTACGGAACACGTACTTTGTGTGGCGGGTCAGCTTAAAAACGAGTTAGAACTGGACCAAACGTCTCGAATAAAAGATCCCAATTCGGACCTGGAGACCGTTGGTGGCCAACTGCAAAACGATGAGAATATGCTTCGGAAGTCCAAACCGCCTCCGACATCCGTCAGCAAGTTGGAAAAAAAAGAAATCCGCCTCCAAGCCTCGCGGCAGATGTGGGCCATGTTCGATGCCATGGGTCCGAGCAAAGCGCCGAAGAAGTGTGACAGTCCATTTCCCGCCGGCCCCCAGCTCGAACTGTAAGTGACATTTCTTGCACCAGCTTATCGAGGAAAGTTTTCTCACCTTTTTTAGATACAAGGAATGCCAACTGTTGACCGCGGCTGCCCACCACACCCAGCTGATCAGGGCGTCATTGTATGAAACATTCAGTAAGAACCTTTCGGTCCTGGAAACGCTATTTATTTTGAAAGGGCTCGAAAAAATGAAGCAAGGTGCCTAATTTATGATTTATTATCCTCCTTATGGTTTATAATTTTTATTTCAGATATGATGAACTTGCCTGAGGAAATAACTGTCGTGCACAGTTGGTTTTTGGAGCTAAAAGCTTTCAAAATGAGTCTGAAATCGTTTCTGAAGAAGAAGACTGGAAATGGAATTATGGCGGATGTGTTCAATTATGACGCCCTCTGTTTCGCCGTCGATTATGAAACGGGAGAATGTGCAGAAACGCTGGCCTTTTCTTCTCGTCATTGCCAAGAAGTTTACGATGTGAATATTGCGTAAGAATGTTCACTCCAACATCATACTTTATCTTAGATTAATTTACTTTTAGACTGAATTCTGATTCGATCGATGTGAAATTGGTGCGAAAAGGCTCAGAAAAATGTTTTTCTACTGGCGGTCTAGCTCGCCTGGTTAAAAAAGCTATGAAAAAGCGACTTGGTGCTCGACAGTTAGTTCGTCAGTGTTTTTGGAAGTACGTGGATAAAATTCAGGAAATTGTGTCTGAGTCGGATCAATAGTTTAGCGATAGAATTGGATGAAATTGTTACTCTATTTTCCATGTCTGGTGTTTAAACGGCAGTCGTTCACGAATGATTTTGATTTTTTGGTTGTACTTGGGGAAATTTTTGAAAATTTTTTGTCTGCTTGTATTGCAGTGAATCTGTTTCTTTATTTGACCTAATCTCGTGGCTTTGTGTGAAAACTGTGTAATCAAAGGCGGTGTCGTAGTGAGGAGGTTCGTGTATGCCCCATGGTTAGTATGCCAAGTGGAAATTATAAGCAGGTAGGGGCCCGGGGTGATGAACAGGGTTGGAGAGACGTATGCACCTATTAGCCTGTCCATGGTGCCCTAGCAGTAATTGGAGGGGGCGAGCCGGAGTGACAGCTGGCACTGTCCCCGATCGCAGCGTCCTTAATGAAGGTGGGGGCACGTATAGGAGGCAGGGACCTTTGTTGAAATAGAAACAAGTGGCACCGTTTATAGCCTGGCTAAATACGGTAATGAGCAATTTATTAGGGTCGAACCGCAGGTACATTGACGACACGTAGACTGTGTGGGTGTGTTTTGGTGCGGGTAAGAATAGTAGAGACCGGGCCTTTGCATGCCGCACACGGTACGAGCTGGTCATGCGACAGAGCTTACATCTATCGTGTGGAACAAAGATTCCGTAACTTTCATATCAGTTTCTAATCTTTGGCACAAAGCGTCCGTGCAACTTGGCTTTCGACGATAGTCGGCAGATGCTGTCGAGTCGGCCAGATATCGATCGGGAATCGGGGCCGTGCACGATCGCAAGCACTCGACCAAGCCGAGTCGGCGTCGACACGAACACGCTCCCTCCAATTCGAGCTGAATTGACTCGCGGCGTGCTTGTCTCCGAGTTTCGCGGATTCGGTGATAAGTCTCCTTGATGTTCTTGTTGATAAGGGTGTAGACGATGGGGTAGCCAGTGCAGTTGATGTAAGGCAGCACGTGCACGAAGTAGGCCAAGTCCAGACCCACCGCGGAGTGCTTATTGCCTCGACCGGACAAGTAGCCGTAAAAATATTGGTACCTGAAGATCAGGCCATAGGTCACCACGAGGCTACTACAGGGGGGAGGCTACTTACAGATTCATACTCCAGTACGGTGTCCAGCACAACTGGTAGAAGAAGACGAGGCCGAGCGTGGTCTTGGCCACACTGCTCAGCCTGTACGTCCTCGGCCTGTCATTGGCTGAACGCTTAGCTCGTTTGTAGACGACTCGAAGAACGGACGAGTAGAAACAAGTGAATAAAATGGAAGGTAGGACGTAGCCGCACACGAAGCTGTACAGGGTGAACAGGGTGAAAACGAAATCGGGTGGTCGGAACCCGCATTTACTCATGACCCAGCGTATTTCTTCGCTGCTGTCATTATACGATATGAAGTACTCGATCCCGCTGTACAGGTAGACTGGGGCCACCAATGCGAACCCGGCACATACGCAAATAAATGCCGATAACAAAGGAGATCTGAAATTGACAAGGAGGCGATGAGAGGGAGTGGCCCTGGGTGCCCCGTTATTGATAATTGATGTACTCGATGGCCTGTTCGAGCTAGTCGAAGCCAGTGCCGACGAGGCGTCGCATTGGGCCACGGTGGCGTAGCAGTACCCGCTCAATGCCACCAACAAGAAGGGCACGCAGAATTTGTTGACGCTTTCCGATGCCAGATATGCTCGGCAGAGGAATGTGGATCGGACGGGCCACTGACCCACGATCAGGTCGCTGATTAGGAATAGGAGGAACAGCAGTACGATCAGATCGCAGCAGCACAAGCACATGATGTATACTTGCACGTTACGCGCGGTCCGACTCAATCGATTGGAGGCACTGAGCGAAGTGCGAGGGACATAATTCAGTTGAGCGGTCGATTGGCGACGAAGAGTTGCCGATGATCGATGACAACACGGAGGGGCCGACTGAATTTGGGCGGCCGATAACCCAAACGAATGGGATTGACTGGACCAGAAATTGAGTCGACTAGCGCCCAGCCAACGAACGCAGGCGATCACATAAATGACCCAAGTGTTGCCCACGATGCCGGTCACGAATAGAATGCCGTACAGGACTGGCATATACAGTCGGTACGCGGAGAAGGGGGCTGATCGCTGATAATAGGTCAGTGATAAACTGATATTGGGAAAAATGGATTCGAAATCGTAGGAAGCATACGAAGCTAATCCCATGGTCATCACCGATCTGTCAGTAGGTCATTGAAAAGTGTGAAGAGCAGCCTTCGCAACCAACCGATTGCGAGCCTAGAGGCTTTTGTAAGAGAAGAACAGAGCTGGCTGTCCGTGAAAGTACGAGGACAAGAAGGCTTGACCACGTACAGTCAAGCTAGTTAACTCGGCATTTTCATTCTTGACGTTCATCTTCGGTCCCATTAACTTTACTGTAGGGCGCTTATTAGCATCTCCATAATTTCTTGAAAACAGGACGGGAAGGAGGCGTGCTTTCTCGTTTCGAGCTTACCTTTTGTTCCCGACTTCGTGGACAAGGGCAGAGTTATTCGGACGACCTATGCGAACTCGCCCGTCTATGCATGCCTTGAACAATCTGACGGCGACTAAGTAAGTTCAAACACATTTAGCACGGAGCATGGTAGAAAGAATTCGAGCACCGCGTAGGTGACTTGTTGATTGGCCGGTCATTACGGGACAGGCGTGTCATAAATATAGTGCGAGGTCTAAACATGGCCACGCACCACGCTGATCAGTTTATCTTTATTTAAATCTGCAAAAAGCCAAAAATGGCGGGCTTGTTTCTTCAAAAACTTGGGTGCAGGGCGAGGCAAACACGCGTCACTACTTTTTTTAGCACGGACACACGAGTGGGCTTGTGATGTCGTCGGTACAACACGGTCTGACCAGGAACGTTGTGCGGGACTGATAGACAGATTTTGAAGTGAAGCCCTCCGCCAAGTCTTGACTTGACTGCTGACAGCGGCCAAACTTGATTGCTGACTGGACACTACTAATGACACGTGCCTTTGAAGAAATGACTGGCCTGAGTTAGGCTTGCTGATTGTACTTGATAAATGAGAACAACGACGTCGCCTAGCAATGCGGCGATGAGACTCTTATGAAGAGCAGCGAATTGCCATTAGATCTACCTAACCAGCCTTACTCATTGACTGAAAGGCATGTGATGCTGTCCTTTCAGTAACACAGCGGTCTCCACGTACACTCAAATGAACAACAATTGAACTGGCAGATGCGACGTGCCATATGGCTTAAGGAACCCTGCTGTCTCACATCGAGTCATGATCACTTTGTCTTGAGTGGGTTTTAACTATCATAAGTGATGCAAGACGCACATTGTGGTACCTCCATAATCGTTTTCTGAGCCGGTCTAATGCAGAATGTACACCAGTAAGCGCAAATAAACAGTGTCATTGGAGGACGGTACAGAATGAGCAAAGGGATTAGTCGAAGAGATGATAATCATTGTGAGACCCCGTCAGGGCCGGAGCAGATCACTGTTATCGGACTCACGACAAGACCGTCAGGCCAAGTGATGGGACCAGGAAGTCGCGACACTCGCTATTGCTCAAGATGATGCTATTGAGTCCGAAATTGGTGTGGGCATACCGCACTGATGGTTTTAGACAGTCTTTCGATCGTCGCTATGTAATTTGTTCTTTGACTAATCTATGTATGGTATGTTTCTTGCCTCTTCCACGGTCTTACAAGTGTGTCAGTGCGCTGAAGCGTTTACTTGAGGAATGAACTGTACAGTACAATTATGGCTACAGTACTGAATTACTGTGCGGCCTCGTGTGAGTGCTAGGAGGACAAGGGTATTATTTAACCAGAACTGTGAACACCTGTTTGTTCCCTGTTGATCCTGTGGCAAGTTTTCTTCCTCGTGTGCCGTCGAGAATATTTCCGTTTTAGTCTTACAACTGAAAAGGGTAGAAGACACGTCCAACAAAATGGCGCCTATTTTTGCCGTGAGTTATCCGTATTAGAAATCCCCGGTCTATCTAATGGCGAAGACGGACCTACGGTATTTACTTGTATGTGCTACTACTATAGCTTCTTCTACAAGGGACCTACATCTTCAGGTTACTTAACCTGTTTCTGTCGTGGGTACGGCTTCAGGGCGCTGAATGGCCCAATTCTTTACAACGGCTCGGCAGCAGAGGTCAGATTGCGAACCATATACCCATCTGACGTCGCACACCAGGCCTTGGGTGGTTCACCAGGTGTCGTCGAGGTGCTCTGTCCGAGTGGAAGCCAAACGAGTGGATCTCGGCTGTTCAACGCTAGGAGGTTGTTTCGAGGAGAAGAAGCAACAGAGAGCGAAACTGCGCTCTGTCCTCCACTTCAAAACACTAATGAGTAAAAAATTCTTTAAAACCAATTTAAACCCTAAGTTTTACCAGCACCTGTGTATGTTCCATGAAAGCTCACTTACAGCAGCTGTGCGTCCTCACGACTCAGGCGAAAACCGCCATCATCAATGCACTATTCGTTCTCCAAGCTATTCGTGTCGTGATCTTTCATTCCTCAACATTCAGGATGCACCGTAGTTCTTCTTCGGGTAGCAAGCATGGTCATGCGCTCTCACCTTATCACGAGGCCTTTAATCAAATCGAACGTCCTTGTTTCACTTTCTCATGCCTTGTAGATATTTTTAGTCGGATCTCTAAAATGGTCGAATCTGAAAAAAGGGTATTTTTGAATCCATTGAATGGGAGGACAAGAATGTGATAGTGAGCCCATAATCAATGAAAATCTCTGAAGATGCTGATTTATTTTTTGTGCATAGCTCAAAAAAGTACCAGCATACCAAAAAGTCTAGTTCCTACTGTTCACCTAAAACGGCTCTTCTTTCGATTTATCTCCCCATGAGAACACGATCAAACCAAGTAGAGCGAAGAGTGCTATATATGCCCATTAGATAAGCTGCCCTGACAGTCCTAGGAATATCCACCGTAGCTTTCATCAAATTATCCCGGATGACTAAGCTATCTTGAAGCAGCCAATAATTAGCTTCGATTCTTCTCAGACAGCTAATGCTCATAGCACAAAAAGCCTCTTGTAGCGAGCTAATGCATGAGGAAGGAAGTACAGGATATGCCGTACAAGCGGCTCTACGAGACATGCGAGAAGCCAAGACCTTTTGATCGAATCATGCTGCTAGGGGTGAGACCTTTTCATTCATCTTAGGGACACTAAACAGAATCCTTGTCTCCATCAATATCTTTGTGACATTTATGGCCCCCAAGGCCCGTTCGATCAATTCGAAATGGCAACTCGATGATAAAAACAACAGACTGTAGCTGTTCGTTATTGGCACTTTGTCCATGGACATTAAAATCAGGAAGAGCCACTTCCTGTTATCGATTTCTATAGGTCATCAGGACAGCATATTCGCGCAGGTATTATGTGTCACAACTGCTGGAAATACGAAACAAGGTTTTTATGAACAAAAGGCATGCTCGAAGAGAAATAATGTGCTTATATAGCAGT
This sequence comes from Mesodorylaimus sp. YZB2_4, assembly GCA_030248295.1. Taxonomy (NCBI): domain Eukaryota; kingdom Metazoa; phylum Nematoda; class Enoplea; order Dorylaimida; family Dorylaimidae; genus Mesodorylaimus; species Mesodorylaimus sp. YZB2_4. The sequence continues at coordinate 9,551 of JASANH010000200.1, forward strand.
ACGTAATTATCAGACATTGATAAGTCTATTCGGCCGCGGGCAATGTTCATTCGGACATGGTCGTGATTGGATGCGCAGGCTGGTCGTATGGTCGTAATCCGCGCAATACATGCTGAATGCTGTTTTTAGTCCCGACGGACAATGACCACAGTTGATTGCAGTCACTGCTTGTCATTCTCAGTGCGAGCGACCTTCTTAACCAGGTTGGCGCTGTTCGTGTTTGCTGAGTAATTAGCCGAGTCCTCGAGCTGGTGAACGGAAAAATCCACGCTGTTTGTATCAGCTGATGAATACTTGTGTCCGTGTCTGTTGGCGTGGCGTTGGCGGTGGGTGAAAGCCCATAGCCAAGCTATGGGTCCTCCCAGAGCGTTGACACCACTGGAACTGTAGTTGCTGAATATGCTACCGCGTTCCATGGCCAGCTGACGACGTCGCTTCCGATCACGACTGACTGCTATCGCCTTGCTGTAGTCGTCGCGGATGCGGCGATTCAAAAGCGTGTACAAAATGGGATATCCGCTGCAGTTGATATAGGGTAGCATATGGACGAAATAGCTGAGCACGAGGCCAACGTGAGTTCGCCCACCTCCGCCGCCAGAAGCCGTATTGGTGTGCGGAGTGAAGTAATAGTAGAGCGACATGGAGAAGTAGGGGCTCCAGCATAACACATAGAACGTAGCCAGACCCATACTGGTCTTTGCTACACGCCAGAATCGCTGCGATCGCTCGCCACGCAGCCATTTTCCATTTTTGCGCACGTGATATAATACGGACGAGTAGAAAAATGTGATCAGGATTGTCGGCACCACGAAGGCTAGGACGAAACTGTAGACGGTGAAAATGCTTAGAACTCGCTCCGGTGGTTGGAGTATGCACTTGGGCAACAGACGATGAAGCTCGCTGCCATTGTGAATCACGATGTAATAGATATCCGAGTACATGTAGATGGGAGTGACCAGTGCCAGCACGATCACTGTACATGAGCAGACCATTGCCAGTGCAAACTTGGACGATGTGGGTCGACACAGAGAACACTTGGATGCGTTCTCTTTTATGGATCTGAACAGATTCGATGTTGACGGGGTCTGCGAATTGGGTTGTCGACAGATAGTCACGTAGCAGAAACTGGTCAAAGACGTGAGCAAAAACGGAGCTCCGAACTTGTTGGCGCTTTCGCTAGTCAGGTATAGTTTGCATAACAAGGGTACGGGTATGATCCAATGGCCATAGGCCAGGTCCAGTAAGAGCAAGGACAAAAATGACAAGGCCAAAAGGTCACAACAGCACAATGAGAATATGTAGATTTGGACACTGCGAGGGGCTTCGGTCCGCGGCTGTCTCAATAGACGGCCGATAACCGTGATCACCCAACAATTTCCTCCCACTCCGACAGTCAGTAGAACAGCGTAGGCCGCGAATAGACCAGCTCGAAATCCACGAAGTCTTAGTTCACGTTTTGGTTCGAAGTGAGCTGTGTTCACGTTAGCGTAAATTTCGTGGAAAAGATCACTTCTCAAACTGCTCACTTCCATTGCAAGTGCCTGAAATTGAGGACATTAAATAAGTCTGCCTCAAATGAATTAAATTCGAATAGGCCAGCAAAAAGTCAAAGAGGCAATGCGCGAACTGGTCAGCTAAGCGTGTCGTCTTCCCATGTCCAAAACGAAACGCACAATGACTGCAAGCAGGCGAAGGGGCTAAATGAAATCTCGTATCCCGTTTCGCCTGACGAGTGTGGTAAAGCCTGATAAAATGCCGGCTGAGGTAACCTAGGGAGCGCACGCTCTCTCGCGAGACTCTCACAAAATGAAGCGCTCGAGATAAAGTAGCCGAACGAAAGCTTCTAATCGTATCCTCAAAAGGCTGAACTTTCCTTTCGACTCGCCGTGTTTTTGAGGACGTTCGACTAGCCTTACACAAATTTGAAAGCCTCCGTGCTCTCATCCGAAGCGCAATAACATTATGTCGACTAGAAGGGCTTCAAAAACTGTCATACAATCTTAGTTAGCTTCTAGAGGATACTCGATGAGCCAATTTGACGAGCAACCGATCAATTTGTAATCAAATCCTGGACTAGTGGGTTGAGTTTGGTAGAGAGCTGACGATGAGCTTGCCCTCTCGGCACGTATTATCTCTTCGATAACGTAGCCTTTGCTAGGTATTACGCCAATGCTAGTTTGGCTGATGATGATGTATGGCCTCATTAGGAATAAATATTTGCATAATTTGTGACACCCGTAGGCGAAATGAGTGCTCGAACTGAAAACGCTTTCGATCACGTAACAAGCAATTATGGATGCTCAGGCCTTGGCCGGTAGCGTCTTTCGTAATGACTCTTGATTAGACTCTTCTGTCTTCTATTTCAGGACATGGCAGCTCGAGGCCTCCAGGAGATAAGCTATCGATGGAATTAAGAAAAACCTAGGCCTCGTGGGTGGAGCAGAAAATGTCTTCATGCGGGGACAGGGTAAGCTGCTTATCCATAGGCTCGGACTGATTAAGCCGCATTTAGTTCAGGTAACTGACAACGTGTCTGGTCATAACTAATCCGGATGAGAAAGAGATAGCTCCTTATTTTCTCCACACCTAATAGGGACATCAGGTGATGCAACTGCTGCATAAGAGAAAGGACAAAGCATAATTACCAGTCGACTTAAGAGGAGTCAACATGTCCAACGCGTACTCGGAAATTAGAAAAGAGCAGATAATAGTGCGTTCGAATGACATGTCTTTTGTGGGAGTGGCGCAAGTGGGTGCTGCTACTTGGACAGTGCGATGTCTCCACTGGGACACCCTGGCTGACTGAGACGACTTCGGACAGATCAATCATAAAACTATCCAGCTAAGATAACACCCGCCAGATCGTGTGCCAACACAGCAGGATCCTCGAAGCGAAGTGCACTCGGCTGATGAAAGTGGAAAAGAGGAGAAATGCGAGAAGCTTCTGACTGCCGATATTGCATCGCTCCGCTTGTCTGCTCCGTTGCGAGCATGGATGAACAATATAAATTGCTGCGATCAAAGGAAAGCGTATCTAATCAGCGCATGCCGATAATAGACCATGCGAGTCAGATAACATCAATGTCTTGCTTAGCTTGCTCGTGATCCATTCAGCGCAAACGTTTCTCCTTGCTCAACATGCTGAAACGAGCTCACGTGACCTAATGTACAGCACAATGGACTCCGCTGTGCTCCTAATATATTATGCACGGGCGCAGTGAACCAAATTTGACGAATAAGCACTCACGTGACTCACTAATCTATTATTTGTCGTATTTAGGCTGTCACAGCAGGTTCTGAAACTTTCCAGCTTTCTCAGTTGGATAGCACATGTTTGGACAGTCTGGCTCACGATCAGATGTAACACGCCCTCAAAGACAGAATGAGCCGGTCGAAGTATACTCTCGCCATCTCGGCAACGTCAAGGTCAACAGATTCTCCAGCTTGACATTCGACAGGCTTAGAGAAAAATTTACAAGGTCGTCTGACGAGGAGAGTTTGTAGGGCACCTGTCTCTTCCTCATTCCGAAAGTCCAACAGCGACTCTATATAGAGACTGTCCTGTCAGACGTGCCCAGTCACACTTGCAGCCAAGTGTGACGTCGCTGATCAAAAATGTTGACACTGCCTAATTCTCGTTCAGATACTTCGTTATGGTCAGCGACTCGGTTAGATGAACTCGCAATGACAGCATTCACGTGTTCACATTCAAGGACTTTCATTCTCACGCCCGTAATTCCGAAATAGGACTGCGTTTTACGCAAGCCTGAAAACGGCTAGAAACCAATTTTGGCAAGTTATATTTAGAAGTCAAATTAGGCAAGGGCTAATCGTCAATTGGCTTCTTCCACTAGGTCTGCTCTATTGGCGTTTTTGCTCTGGACTCCAGATCCGGTTTTGAAGGGATAGTTCATTTGGCTTTTTTGGACAAGGACATTGAAACTTTATCGGGCATTGAAAATGAAAAGCTAAAAATATGATCAATGCGGTTATATAACGGGTGGTTAAAGTACACTTTCGCTCAGTCGCCTCGATCGTTTTCTGATATCATATGGCCAGAATGCATCGGCTGAACCTCGTCATTTTTGTATGCTCCTGTGTACTTCACGTTCAAGCGAGCAACTCTTCACAAGTGGACAAGGCAGCTATTTCACCACTGATTGGCGTCGGACCAGTGATTCCGAACTTGAATCGTTCCGACCCCATTCTTTCGGCACTTTCGGACATTGGAAATGTTACAACACAGTATTCGACCTCCCCCACAACCGCGGTCCAACATGATGGTCGCACTGTGAATGCATCCACGCCAGAATCGGAGCCAACAACGACTCACAAACGGCCATCGTGGAGAAGAAGAGCCGGGCATGGTGATCGCAATGAAATGAAACCATGAAATGATAGAAACTGCCCGCAGTGGGAGGTTACTGCTCTTGTGAGTAGTCAGACTGAGGCTAATTAAGTGATTGCAAAATAACATGATTAGATCAATATGCTGTCTGAACAGTCCTTCAATAGACCAGAAGTTGACGTCTGTTGAGTCATGCATGCTAAGGCAAGAAAACCTGTTCAGGCGGCTGCGATCGGCATTCGTCTCTCCGTATTGCTTGGGAGTGAGTGGCTGGATTCGTCCCGGGTTCGATCCCCAGTGATGGAGGTCGGTTTGCGAACCATGAACCTTCGCTGATCTTGCACGCCAGGCCGCGGGTAACTCACCCGGTACCGTCGAGGTGCTCCGAGTGGAGAGACGGACGCTAAACAAGTAGACAGTCTCGGGTGTCGAACACTGACAGGGTTCACAGCCCACCCGCCATCGTCCGAGGAAGTCGGTGTCCAGTCCAGGATGCCCCCGCGTGGAGGTGCTCCCAGTGGAGACGCGCAGAGGGACGCTGCCGTAAGAGCTGGTCACCTCACGGCCTTGCTTATCATATCATGACTGCTGGCCAGCTATAGGCAAAACGGGTTGGAAGTCCCGTGGGGAACTGGGGCGGCGCGGGGCCCAACCCACAAATTTAAAAAAAAAGAAAACCTGTTAACAGACTCTTATTCTTCAGATAACCGAAAATTTGCCAGGGACAGACCAGGTCGATGTTCACTGAGCACACATATGAACATCTTGAACGAGATATCACCATGAAAATCGTGATCGCGTTTCTTGAGATCACGATTTAAGCTTTTTCGGCTGTTGAATTCCGACAGCCGATTTTGCAGTTGGTGATGGCTTTGCAGACTTCACAGCCGATCCACCACCCGATTTTGTTCCTGATACGACAGAAGACTTCTTGACCACTCCCACCGCTGATTTCGCGGCAGGCAACGAGCTGGCAGTCTTTTTAGCCATGTTTGCTGTCGGCGAGGCCGTCTTAGCGGCATTGCCAGACGTGGTCTTGACCGAGGAAGTGGGCATCGGACCCTTCTTTGCCAAAGAAGGTGGGCCAATGCCTTTGGTTTTTGCCATGTGTTTTGGTTCCTCCTCTGCAGTTTTCGACGAAGGCGCGACAGATTCGTCGACAACTCTTACTTCTTGCCGACGGGGTTTCCAGGCACGAGACGCGCGGTGACCACTGCGATTATGGCGACGGCGTCGGTGACGGTGATGGCGCCTCTGATCCAACTCTGAATCCTTGGAGGAGTACTCGTAAGCAGTGATTGCTTGGCACAACCAGCAGGCCAGCACGATCGTCACCAGCATGGCGATGATTCCGCAGATGGCGATAGCGATCAGCTTCGACCTTGCGGCCACTTCCAGGTGGTTGAAGTCCAGCAAGTACTTGCCGCAGCCTCGAATGTAGATCTTCTCCGTCCATTCTTTCTCCTTGGTCAGATCCCAATCGTCGAGTCTGAAATTAAAATCATACGTATTCGCATAATGGCACAAGAAAATGACCTCCTACTTACCTCGCTCCGAATCGAGCCAAGGAGCAATTGGAGCTCTTCTTTATGCAGCAGCTCACTGGTGCCCAGAGGAGAGACCGGTTCAAGTCGTACCCGATCCTGTTGGCTTGGATTTGACCCCACTGCGTCGACTCGAGCCAATAGAGCGTCGTGTAATGAGCAGGCCATGTCCCGTATTTGAGAAACGTCGTATTCGTGTCCATGGTCTCGAGTACTCCACAACACTGATGCGTTTCATGAACGCCATCGACTGCCGTCGTCCAGAGTTTCATCATCAGGTCGTTCCTCCCGTACAAGTGGATGACAAACTCCTAAACAACCTTATCTCTCTCAAGCTCGACATTGTTCATGGTTTTAAAACTTGCAAGGGATACAGTGATGCTTTTCGTAGCGTGTCTGCACATACCTTGAAGAGGTCCTCTGCGAGTTTGTGCAGCTGACTCCTGAACACGTGCACGATGACGGTCAGTGCGATGATGGTGCCGAAGAGGACGAAGCTGAACGAAACGACGAAGACGATCAGAAAGCATCGTTCCAAGCAAGCCGCCCCGCACGAACCTACGCAACTGATCAGCGTGAAGACGGTGCCGAGAATCATGCCGAAGTAGAATATTCCCAACGCCTAACAAGATGGATTGAGGACACCACAGCCACATAGCACGCATAACTCACAGGCTCCGGTTCGAACTTGTGAAAAATGCTGTTCGGATTGAAGTCGTACTTCTTTTGCGATCGCAATTCATCGAAAGCTACGCGCATTTCGGCGTAATTGACTGCTGAAATAATCAGGACCGTGACGCTGAATGTGAATAGAACGAAGCAAAAGGCCACCAACGTCCACCGAATCGCTTGTACACCACAACCACCTTTCAGATGCAAATGCATGTTCTCTTCAGGCGGACTGCTCTCGAAGACCACTCAACACCCAATCACCACAGCGAGTGATCACTAGCCATTGCCAGGACCTGCCATGCGCCCTGCTGCACTTAACACTGCTTCCGTGAGAGGTGCTGTTTGATTGGCTATTTCATCTCTCTTCAATGCTCCCTCACCCTCACGTTACGCAATGGGATGTGTTGGGATTATGTGCACAATTTGAGGGAATAGTCCGGAAAGCGAATTTTTGACGATTTTAGTCCTCATTTCATGATTAAACTAGACCACATTTCACTCTTTACCCTCGTTCTATTTTAGACTCGAAAAAGTAGCGTAATAACGGTCATTTCCGCCATGCGATATTAATAGTGGCCCAGCAAACTGGGCTTCATACTGTAAGTTCAATATGAGGAAAAAGTCAACACGACCAACTTGCCGACCCCTTTTCCGTGAAATATGGCGTGACATTTTGAAAAGTGCACGCCCAGTAGAGATACCAAACACAATATAGTTGACGTGGAGGAAAACAAATTCATCTCATCTAGTTCGCGTTAAAGCACCGATTTTTAAAAGGCGTACACATATTTTATTGTGGCGGAGGGTGGTCTCGATTCCAACATTTCCCCCTCACAACTGGATCAGTGCTTTTGGAAAACCCTTTTTTTCAAACTACAAATGCTACTCGACATAAATGCACCATAAAATTTCAAAAAGTCCACCTGGTCCGGCTGGTAGCCTTGGCTCGACTCGATTTCACATTTTGACCAATTTAAGAAAATACTTTTCCAACCGCATCATCCTTCCCCTCCCTCTCCTCCCCTCCCTCTCCTCCCCTCCCTCTCCTCCCTTCCCTCCCTCTCTCACCCGCCCGACAAGAATAGCGAATTTACGACTGGTCTAGAAAAATCTTTGGTCAGCCCCCTGATGACCGTCCGTCAAGTTGACCAGTTCTCGAATTGAATGTAGGACGATTTTCCGAATCATAGACGCGTGTGCAATTTGTGACCAGGTTAGTAGTATGTGTTTTATAATCGTCACCTACCCTTGGCAAACTTGATAAATGATGCCCATTTACTTGCCTTCATTTTTGTCCGAATCAACATTTTTGGCTACTGACCTTATCTGGCCAGCCCACCCTGTTCATCTTTCGAAAGGGATGGTTGATAGAAACGTTTCCCAAATTGGAACATTGCAACGAGTGACTACTGCAATTTAGGAAAGTGTAGATATTGAGTACTCGTGCAGTTGATGGCAGCTCGTAGGAGAAATATATCTTCGCCGTTTTCATCGCCTTCTTCGGACACTGCCAGTTGATTCCACCTTTTTGAAAAGTTGATAACCGGTCCGGGATTTTTCCTTTGATTCTTCTTCGTCCGTCTGCTCCGGATCTAAGACAGCATTTACCGCTTTCATGCTCCGCCTAGGGCCAGGTAGGTAGCAAGTCTTGTATACGCCTAGTAGGGTGAGTTTTCGATAGTCTTGTCAATGTTAGGTATCATCGAATGAGGGCGTCGAAACGGGATTCTCACACAGGATTTTCTGCATGTACGGGCATGAATTCGGGACGTTGAAAAATTTTTCGTTCTCCGACCAGGTGAATAGTGTAGTGGTAAAGTGGAGGGCGGGTTGGGGCCAGCCAGCGATTCTTTTCCGTCGCGCCCATTTTGTTCCAACTTTACGACCAGATGACTTGTGACGAAGGCGAAGGCGAAGTTCGGCCCTACCTTACTTAGTCGACTCGACTTCGCAAACTCAGAAGCGAAGCCGTTATCTAATAATTGGTAATTATTTCAATTTTTTAGTCGTGGAGCTCGAAAGCCTCGAGTACTGTGGCTATGGGTAGCGAGAGAATTCTTATTCTACGTATCCTGGTGTGGATTACGTTGCTCAAGGAGGGATATGGCCAGCATGGAAGTACGGCCGTGCCAGCAGTGAATGCGACAGGTAAGTGTATTATTTCTGGGTCAGTGGCCCCCGCCCCAGTCACCGAAATCGCCAGCGATAAGATTGCTTCTGGTCTCGTTGAGATCCTGCACCCGACTGAACTGTGCGAGCTGTCACTGATCCAAGCACTGTAGGCCGGTGTGGCGATATGCTTAGAGCTGTGCAGCAGTCCTTCGATTTAGGTCACCACACTACTTCTCATAAACGAGCTGCGAAGCATGCAGTCCTTAGAGTTCATGCTGGGCACTTAAGCGACCTCTTCTCACTCTCTTCTTCCACTTCACTTCCCAAATTTTTTGCTTTCTTCGCGCTAAGAGCATCTAAATTTTGCAACATAATGGGTCGGAAACACTTGACTTTTTCGCTTTCTTCAAAATTTTTGAGCTAAAATTTTTCTAATTGCATTTGACGCGAGATGGTCCAGCGTGAAGATGACTCCCGATAATAGGCGTTTCATGCTTGGGTGCGAAATTTCATGGGACTGGTTTATATGCTAAGAACAAGTAGAGCGTGCGAAGTGGGGGAGTGACGGGATTGTCGATATCCATCGTTTGACAAGGCCATCTGAGATCGAGTGAGGCATTGGCAAGGGAACCTCCAATATGTCTTGGGTTTTGTCTGTCTTATGCGCTGGTTGGCTGCCTCTATAATCAGTTCTTTGCTGGCTGAGCTGATGCCTCTAATCATCCTGTAATGGTGGATGCAGTGTTGGAGGTGAGGCTCAACTACAGGATACACCTTGGTCGCCACTCCACTTCTTACTATGGCTAGTACATTCGCAGCAATTTTTTGAGACCATACTGTCTTATGATTTTCCACCCTACAGGAGGGCTCCTCAAGCCTGAATGCATGAGTGCACGTGAAATCTAACATTTATCCGCCTACGCTTAACTGTGCACGAGACACGACAACCGGATGTCTGAATGTTTTTCACACCATACTAGGCAATGAAGTAACCAGTTTTGGGCGACGTCATCATGATTACTCTCTAATATTTTCAGGCGCCGCCGATTCCGAGTGCGTCATATTGGGCGTCGATGCGGACGGGTTTTTGGAAAGGATCGATCCAAGAAAATTTTTATTTGCAGATGGCCAACAAAAATCGTTTTTACAACGCGCTTGTGACAATTACAAAAAAATGCGCACATTGCCGGGGTGTGTACCGCAACAACAAAATTCCATATACGACTACGCATGCGATACGGTCTTGGAAATGGGTCAAGCGTCGAATACGGCTTGTTGGAATCGAACCACTTCATGCGCTTTGGTCAAGTTGTTGCCACCTACCGACTCGATTACAGCGGCCTATTGTAAATTCCTCTCCGCCACTGGCCTACAATTGGGATGTGCACTCGAACTGGCACCAGCTTGCGAATCGCCGTCAAATGCTGCCATTTCTCTAGCAGCCGCTCGAGGTCGATCGTTTTTGGACACATTCCAGTGCGCTGTCCTGACGCCATTGGGCATCGACTCGCACATACCACCCAACGCGACTGGCCAACCCAGTGTGGAAGTGATATCCAGTCTGGGCAGCTCACCTGCTCCCATCCTCCCTGGTCTCGTCCCGACTAGACCATCGGCCGGCGGACGGAGGAATAAGGTCACTGAGCCACCGCTCCCCCTCAATTCCAAATATCCTAGTTGCGATTTTGGTCAAAATACCAAAAGTTTATTGTGCGCGGCAAGCTTATTGGGCGTGCAAGAAAAATTTGGTGAAACAAGCGGTTCTTTAATCTTCCAAGAATTGGCTAAGGATAATTCGACCGAGTTGGTGGAAGTATGCCAGAAGTTCGGCACTTATAACGACTGCATGAACAAACAGATCTTCCAGTCGGGGCGATGTATGACCAAGTCACACATTCACGACTTCTCCCTATTGTTCTACGCTTTTTGCGATCCAGTCAATCAGCCGCGAATCCAACGCATTCGTCCCTGCGTGCAAAAACTAATGGCCAATAAGGATTCAGTACAATCGGCTACTTTCCAAGGATGCAGAGACAAATTAACTTTTATGCGATCCCAAGTGCGAATCGTGATCAAGGAGAATCAAAATGCGGTGGCCCTTTGTCGAGGCATGCTCGCAGCACAGTCCTTCTTCGACTGCATACCGCCAGTTGTAACGGCCGTGTGCGACAACCAGTCACTGACCGACTTGGCATTCTTTCGACAATGGGTCGTTGATAACATCGAAACAGTGGGCTGCCCGTTGGATGAACCACGTTTGAGCAACTCCATCGAAAGTGGCACCTCCGCGCCGACGACCAGTGGTAGTGTGCTGATTACTGTCACACCTACCACACCAGTCGATATCATAGTCAAGTCAGCCACCATCGCCATTGTCGAAACCGAGGACAAAGCATCGACTGTGAAAGTGGACCAAGCTGTTCCTATCTTGCACGTGAACTCGGTCGGCGAAACGTGCACGGACGAGCAAATACGCCAATTCTCCCTCTGCTACTCCAACGTATCCGATATCGAATTCAACCCAATGACCGTGATCAAGAAGCCTGAACAAGTGGATGCTGTGTGCGAAGCCCTAGAAAAGTACCGAGAATGCCGAGAAACCTTGGACTGCATGCCCCCAGCTGGGGACGGACTTCACAATATGCTCGGGTTCCTGTGCAACGATGATGCAGCCGATTATAAGAAGCACCAACAATGCTTGCTACAGGCTTCACAAACACCCGTTGGCCGAGCATGTGCCAGCCGAGTGCTGCCCAGGAACCTCCTAAGTATGGATGCCGACCAGTCGTGCGTGTGGGCCAACGATGTGGTCAACTGCTCCTATAGTGAGCTGCTCACTAGATGCGGGGTCGATGCAGCTGATTTCACTTTCAAGATGTGGCAAGGTTATGCCAAGGGCATCAACGTCTCGTGCCCAGTCGAGGCATCTCTTACATGTAAGCATTTAAATTTCCCGCTCTTTTTGAAATGCTTCAATCGTATAGTTTTTAGCCAACGAGACCATCCTGGGCACACCCCAATCATGCACGCATACCGAGGAAGAATTGGTTAACAAATGCATCGAGCCATTCAGCGTGATCACAGATCGATTGGCTTCCTTGGTTGAGGGTGGTCTGCAAGCTTTCTTGCGCGCCATGAGACGCATTACCGAAATCTTCAAAGCTGGTTGCGACATTCGCATTGGTTTCGATGAATGCATGCGCAAATCGATTGCCAAGGGCAGCCAATGCCATGTGTCCAGTTGCCTGATCAAGGTTTCAGAATATGCTTGCAACTTCACTGGGGACAGCGATATGAGTTTGGAGGATCGACTCAAATGCATGTGGTCAATGATCGGAGAACCGGACTTTGGCAAGTGCTTGAAACTGTTCCCCAAAAACGCCTTCCAAAATATAAATCGCCTTCGATTATATTTGCCTCGTTTCGTCAACTGTTTGGAAGCCCCACTTTTGAGAAAATGTGGTCAGACCACACTCAATTTGGTCAAGGCGTTGAGTAGCCAGCCGTCGACCGACCCCAATGATCACACGTGCGTGGTCGCAGTGCCTGGTTTGAACGAGCTGAATGGCACAGTCGTCCACGAAATAGGCACCCTGAGACCAGCGTCCGCTGAAGGAACCATTGCCCCCACGAATGGCAAGACGAACGAGATTACTTCGGTCGGTCCATCGTCCGTGGCGACTACCACGCCTGCTCCAGTCATTGACGCGAGACCCGTGTGCAAGTCGACAGCAGAGCTGGCTCAATTGGAAACGTGCCATATGTTCTTGGGTGAGTAGCACCTACTGGGTTGCTCAATGTGGGCACTTACTATATGTGCGAGTTGCCTTATCGACTACTGTGTGAGCTACCCGATTGCACAACGGACCTATCGTTATCCTTGGGTCAACAGGGGGGCAATGTCCAGCGAGACTGGTAGCTTGCATTGTATGTGCGCTGTGTACAGTACTTACAACACGGGCTGGACAAAAACTGACGAGCGAGGCAAGTCTTGCGGCTGAAACATCAGCCCGAGGGATTGACGTCTCCTAGCCAGGGGAGATCGATTACTCTCTCCCACTCGACATGGCCCACCAGGCACGATTGTTACACTCACACCGTAACCCGACTTGCGGCTACGCCCCTCCTGCATTGTTTCCATGGCTTCTCACTCCCATGTCATCTTCGTAGGTCCTAATGACCCATCTAGTGGTTTATCTGCAGCAGGTCCACTCACCAGTCGCACAGTCACTGTTTACTTTCAGACAATCGAACCCTGGAACCGCTGCCACTGAAAGTTTTCGACAGTCTCTCCGATTTGGACATTGCCTGCAACGCCTATAAGCACTTTGCTGGCTGTACACGCGCCATGGCGTGCCGATATGAATTCACTGCTGCCATACAGGAGGTACTGTTGCGCGTTTGCACAGTACGCTATGACGACTACAAGGAAACGGCTAATTGCCTGACTTCATTCGCCGATGGTCAAAAAGGCAGCCAATGTACAGCGCCCCTGTACAGGTACGAGTGTTGATGAAGGCACAGACACCTGTGCGCACACCCGCTGCGACCTAGTGACCCTTGACTCCGACCCAGATGCACGTTCTTTTCAGACTTAACTTGACTGAACACCAGACGGACGGTGGGCAAGCAGCTTGCCAAGCAATCAACTCCATGCTGGCATGCATCAATCCTGACTTGTACAACCAGTGCAGCGGGCAAGCTATGGACGTGGTCTACGACCTGCACGTCTCCTTCGCCAAACAGTTCAAACCAGACTGCAATGTCAAACCGCCAGTGCTCCTCGTGCCTGGCACAGCCTGCACACAGACTGAAGTGCGTGCCTTCGAAACATGCACAGCCAAAGCGAATAATTACTCAATCAATCCCGTATCGATCATCAGTGACCCGGACAAATGGAATGACTTCTGCAAAGTAGTCCAGTCAGAATTGCAGCCTTGTTTGAAGGGGCTGACCTGCTCGCCGAAGCCCTTCGCCACCGCCTACAACGACACACTGGTCTACGCGTGCACATCGGACGATGTGCGTGCCAAATACGACAAACACAAGTCCTGCCTGAGCACAGTACTCAACACTGCAGTCGGCCAGGAATGCGTCCAACCCTATAAGGACATCCAGTGGTACGGGGGAGATGACCCCAGGGGAAACGCTGGCAGGGCCTGCAAAAGTCTCTCCTCCACTTTGTCGTGCGTGGCGCCCGAGATCAGTCAACGTTGCGAACAGGACGCGGTCAAGTTCATGTACGATACAAATCAGAGAATGATAGCAGCCATACAGCCCGATTGCCGACTCGTCGTACCGGCCGACCTGCCCACCAAACTCAACCTGACCACCACGGGTAAGACTGGGCATCCCCGCAATGCTCATCACTGACCATTGTCATTTTCAGAAGCGCCTGAACCCAGCAAGACGACTCCAGCAAAAGCAAAGGAGTCTCCCACAACACCCCACGGTGGCGTATCGGGTATCAGACACGAATGGAGTGTGCTCGGATTGATTGCTGCTTGGGCGTTGATACGCTTGCTAGATTAGGTGCTTCTGTAATAGGACATAGCGCACATAGCACCTACACTAGGTTGCACTTCATACTGGACATGATCTTGTACAAATGACAGGTATATCGTGCTGGCTTTGCTATAGTGTCAAGGTAAATTATCACAGAACTACTGCTGCATAAACATTCCTCCTTCCTATCCGATGGCCTGACAAGCAGTCCAACACAGGCCATGGGTCAAAGAAAATCGGTTTCCTATGAAAAGGTGCATTCGACAACTCGTTATTCAGCGGTGCTCACAAGAATCCGAGCGCCAGGCAAGGGCGGCGTCGAACAGGCTATCAAGTGACCAGTCTGTCGTGAGCTTGAAGGGGCTTTCATGCTGCTTCAAACAGAACGCCGAGATGGGCAGTAGGCCATCCTAGCCAGTACTGCATTGGATTGAGGATGAGTGCAACCAGGTGGTCGGCAGACTGATGCTCCTTCCGGCAGCGGGCATCAAACCAGCCCGTTTGATGTTTCAGCCATCTTTACAGTTCGCCTAGAAATACCTGCTCGGACTCTGGTCAGCAGCAGGTACCTGGAATGCATTCGCATGGTGCTCACAATCAGTGCCGTTATGAGGAGGGTTCTCAAACCTTCGAGCAGGCCAGATCAGATCCTGCGGCTCATGCCCGGTAACACACACTGAACTCAAACCTGCTAAACCCACACCCCACGCTCCTCTACAAGGCATCTCGATTCCATTAATATCCGACTCACCAATCAATCCTTCCATGAATATTCCTTGACAAAAACCAGCGAATACCAGTAGTCACAAACCCAAAACAGGTTCAATCCGAATAGAAAACAAGAAAACGTAAATTCCGCACTGCACCTGTACCACGAAAATGCGAACAAATAATGGGGAATCGTTCCGGGCATTGGGCTCCGTCGTCGCAAAATGCGTAGCCAATTCATCGTAGAAAAAGACGTGTTCGAATTCAAATCGCTTACGAAATCAAGTTTTTACATAAGTTCCAGTCAAAAAGCCTTCGATTCTTACAATATTGAACAATTATTTATTGCGTGTGTGCTGAAGCGGAACCTAGACCATTTTCAGTATTTGCTTTAAGCCAGAAATGGTCCATAATACCGTCCAACGATAACCGTTTCTTCGGATCGTATTGAAGTAACTGAAATTGAAAACAAATAATCCCGTCTCTAAAATCAGACCTAGTCCATGAGTGCAAAAAATTTCCCACCTTGCTGATTAAATCCTTAGCTCCCAAAGGAACGCTATTTGGAAAACGATATTGAACGCGGGTGATTAACCGATACGTATCGTTGGGATTTTCCGATTCAAATGGAGGATGACCAGTCAAAAACTCAAACAACAGAACGCCCAAAGACCAAAGATCGACCTAAAAACGAAAAGTCGCATTGCTGGAACTATGATTTTAAAAATGCTTGCCTTTTCATCATGCGGTTTCCCTTCGATCATCTCGGGCGGTAAGTAGTCCAAAGTTCCGCAGAGGGTTTCTCTCCTACAAAACAGTACTGTATATCAGTGGCACAATTACCCGAGTTGACCTACTGTGACGAAGGAGTATGCACCGACCACCCAAAATCCGCAATTTTCAATTCTCCTTTCGATCCCAAAAGCAAGTTTTCTGGCTTTATATCGCGATGAATAACTTTTTTCGAGTGACAGTAAATAAGAGCATCGGTTAACTGGCGTAGGTACTAGAAATCAGAATGGTTTAAGAATGGGATGGACCTCCAAATAAACATCTTACCATAGCGGAACGTTTTTCGTCGAAACAGCCACAGCTTTGCAATTGGGCATAAAGTTGACCACCGGCAGCAAATTCGAGAATCAAATAAACACGCGAATCGTCGTAAAAGTAGCCATAAAGACGCAAGATATTTGGATGCCTATGTATTTGTAAAATCAGGATTGAATAAGGCATCAAAATCATATTCACTTATCACTTACCGCAAGTGGGCTTGTATTTCGATCTCTCTTCGTAACTGATGCTCGACACCAGCCTTTTGCAACTGCGCTTTAAACAACACCTAATAAAGCCCCAAGAATTTCGACAAATACGCGGCGCAAAAAGAAACAAAAACGGTACCTTCAATGCTATAATGAATTTCGTCGATTTTTCACGAGCCAGATACACGTTTCCAAATTTTCCTTTTCCCAGAGGTCGTCCGATGTCAAAATTATCGAGGGACCACATTTTCTTTCTAAAACATTCAGTAGTTTGGGTGAAAGTTTTAAAGAGGGAGTTTTGTCACCCTCTTTTATTATGCATCTCCCTATGCAACACAATGTCCTGCAGCACATTTAGTTGGGTATACTCACTGATTACCGAAGCACTCAAAACAGGATAAATGAGGTATCTTTAATTCCGGAAAGGAGAAAACTTTTTCGCAGTGCGAGCAGTGATCGACGAGGCCCTGGACCCCCAACACGGTTGGGTTTGACCCTAAATCTTCCATGATGTGTTCTGCAATGCTTCGATTGACCGATTTCCCATTTAGACTGTAACGTTACGAAGAATCAAAAACACAAAAGCTATTTGATCATAACTGGCTAATAAGTACATAACTGCTATAGGTCTAAATCTTATTTGCTGTCAGCTAATAACAGGCCTACCACTAATTCACGTGACGTAGGAGTATTGCCTACACAGCAAGCTAAAGGCGGCTTCTTGAGGTTACTTTGCCCCCAACATAAGTTAGCTACTGTAAAAGTATTGAGGTGGCATGGGATGGCTCGGTTGCCTGCACCCTGCTTAGAGAACCCGACGACTTACTGCTGCGATTTCTCAGTAGCATGCGCCGTTTCCGAAGACGTGGCAGTGTTATGATCTTCGACTTTCTTATTGGTTTCCATCTCTGGAACTGGATTCCTGCCCTACAAATAACGTTACATCGATGTTAACTTATGTGAGAAACTGTTAAAAAAACCTGCAAACATACTTAGCCTAAGCGAGAGAAATTCTGATCTTTGGAGTAAATAAAATCTCTGGGAATGATAGGGCACGTGGCGATCAGGATTAGCTAAAAACACTGACCCAACCAATCGACTAGACGAAACGACGAACGACGCTCTTTCAAACCAATCAACGCACACACTCGACCACCCACGGTTTTGTCATAAGCAGTTTCGCACATTACTTTTACCCTGTGCGCTGCTCGCCCAGACGGTTCGTGCAAATGTGTGCAATCGAGTTGGGACTTGTTTTCTGGAAAATCATCGATAATTTCTGATTCCTACTCTGGCACGAGTGATTTCGTCAGTCTCTAAAATCATGGCCTCTCGCAAATTCTTCGTCGGTGGTAACTGGAAAATGAACGGAGATCGTGCTTCCATCGAGGCAATAGCAAAAACGTTGAACGAAGGTGGTTTTCCGGACAATGTCGGTGAGATTAGTTTTTGTTCGAAGTTAAAGTTTGTTGAGCAATGTAGAGGAAATCATGGAGAAACGATTGCACAAGATTAGGTCAGGTTTGGAAGGACAGCACGAGGGAAAAGGCGTACGCAGATCCTGGCGACATGCGCAGCTAGACCTACCCGCCATGCTGTGAGTCCCTGAACTTTGCTACAGTACGTATTGTAAACATTTCTGCTGTAAGGCTCACGATCAGTTTAATTTCAAGTTGCGTTATATTTTCGTTTTGGAAATGGTTCGTTTTCTTTTAAACATGCAGACACGTTTTTCTGACATTTTCACCCAGGCATGCAATGCGATGTTATGCTGTACCAAAAGACTTATCAGTTCACTTAGAAGGCACAACATAGCGGTTAAAACATAACAAGGCATCAAGAACGGAGATTTGTTGCAAAGGTCTTAAAACATCGATTAAATTTAAACGTAGCAGCACAGCTGATCACATTATTGCACGCAGGGTCATAGCTGAGAATTCAAAATTGAGTACAGTGAACGCAGTTGCAGTTAAGTTGAGTAAATTGCAGTTGCAGTTGAGCTGAACGCAGCATAAATAGGCCTACAGTACCAGCCTATTCATAATGTTTTTACCGTTTTTTAGACGTCGTTGTGGCGCCACCAGCTCCGTACTTGGCTTTCGCAAGAGAGAAATTGAACCCGAATATTCACACGTCTGCCCAGAATTCTTACAAACTTCCCAAAGGCGCTTTCACTGGCGAAATCAGGTAGAATTTATTCGCGTTTTATATTGCAATACATAACTTTTTTTCCATTAAAGCCCAGCTATGATTAAGGACGTCGGTGCGAAGTGGGTAATATTAGGTCATTCAGAAAGGCGCCACATTTTTGGCGAAGCAGATGCGGTATGAGGGTAATAAAACACTTTTTTAGTTTTTATCTAGCTCGCTTTGTGTACAGTTGATTTCCGAAAAAGCAATTCACGCTATCGCCGAAGGATTAGGTGTCATTTATTGTATCGGTGAGAAATTGGACGAACGCGAAGCTGGTCATACGAAGGATGTTTGCTTTCGTCAGCTGCAGTCAGCGCTAGGTAAGTATACTGTGCATGTTTTAACTTCCAGCTGTCATTGTTTTTAAAATTAAAAAAGAAACTAGTTCAGATCACAAAATCGATTGGTCGAAGACAGTAATCGCGTACGAACCAGTATGGGCCATCGGAACTGGAAAGACTGCATCCCCAGAGCAGGTATGCGGTAATTGCTATAAGTGCAGGGTGATAGGGTAGGTGATGTTGATTGTTGACCCTAAAAAGGTTGTTTCGTAAACTTCGGTCTCTAAATTTTGCTCATAACATTCTTTGTGTCTTTTTTTCTTGTTGTCGTAAGTCTCGGCACTTGTTTTTTTAGGCGCAAGAAGTGCATTCGTGGGTTCGCGACTGGCTGAAAACGCATGTCAACGAAGCGACAGCAAATCAGACTCGTATTATTTACGGAGGTATGCTATGAATTTTATGTTGGCCCCGTGTTTTTTTTGACTTTCCATTGTCTGAAGTCGTTAAGTGTTCCATTGTCTGAAGTTAAAACTTACGGATGCGTTAGGAGAAGAAAACATGGCTACTAAAACCAGTTTTATTGTTCAGAACAAAGATTTAGGCTGTTTTGTTTGTTACAGGCTCTGTTACTGGTGACAATTGTCGCGAATTGGCTAAAAAACCAGATGTTGACGGATTCTTGGTTGGTGGTGCATCGTTGAAGCCAGAGTTCGTTCAAATTGTCAAAGCTCGCACATGAATTGAAGACCAGAAGAAGTGCGCAAATAGGATTCTCCTCGGTGAATATATGGAGTGGATGTTTGTGGTCCGTTTAGAATAGATAATCTTATTGGCGCACGCTCATTCATAGTGTCCCGTTTTCTCCAGGTGGCCGTGTAGATTAGGTGAATATGAACATGGTAGATGTCTGCCCTCTTCCACTCGAACGAATGAATCACGGCTTGCCTGTCGGGGAGCGTGTTGGGGGAATGGTACGGCCTGTACAAGGCTGCAGTGACGCCAGATCAGCGAGGCGATTAGAGCCAATATAGTCGATGCCATAGTGCTGTCGGTCAAAACCGATCTTCAAAAGTGGTTCATGTTGGTCGATGCCCTCAGCTGTTGCTGGCACCAGTTCGAAAGCATCTTCAAAACAAGGCATGTTTTTAACCAAAGGCGCAGTGGGAAAACTGATACTGTACGACTATTGGCGAGGGCACATGGTCATCCAGTGTAAAGTGTCGCATGTGCTATTTATCATTCGAGTACACTTGATCGTGTACAGTGTAATCGCTCCAGGCCGCCCTGACCAATCGGAGAGACCCAACTTCCCGACTGGTCAGGGTCCCCTCTGCTTTACGTTACCCTCGCGAGTCGACCAGGAGCATTCGATTGACGTTCGAATTTAAATTATAGGTATCATAAGATGGAGAAAGGCCCGCGGGGGCGCAGCGTTTTGTCTCTCCGTATTGCTTGGGAGCGAGTGGCTGGAATCGTCCCGGGTTCGATCCCCGGTGATGGAGGTCGGCTTCCGAACCATAAAACCTCACTGACCTTGCACGCCAGGCCTTGGGTGACTCACCCGGTATCGCAGAGGTGCTCCGAGCCAAACGAGGAGACAGTCTCAGGTCTCCAACACCGACAGGGTTCACAGCCCACCCGCCATCGTCCGAGGAAGTCGGTGTCCTGTCCAGGATGTCCTCGTGTGGAGGTACTTCTAGTGAAGACGCCCAGAGGGACGCTGTTGTGTGTGCTGGTCCCCGCACATCCTTACTTATATGTTTCGACTGACTTTCATCGAGCTCGATCGAAAGTACCTGGCGTATAAAAAACGATGGAGGGCAAGTGAACGGATCATCTCGATATGTTTTCGGTTTATTTAGGTTATATCATTCACAGTTTCTCATTACCTGCAGGTGACCGTGTAGATTAGGTAAAAATGACAATTGACCCTTTCAGCCCGACCCAATGAAAAAACTGCTCAATCATACGTCTGTTCCGCGCGGGGGAGGGGGAGGGTTCTTGGGCGAAGATTTGATCTGATTTTGCGTCACAGGAAGAGCATGCTGCGTCGGAGGACGCTTTGTCATGTCTGCGCCAAAAATGGTGAGCACGCCCACTCAGACGGATAAACATAAGATGCGCCTACATGAGAACAAGAATAACGGACACGACACCTCCGTCAATTTCGCGCCTGGCCTCAACTGAATTGATGGAAACAGGGCCTACACTTTGTTACCACTGCATATTTGTTGAGTGACTGGGCCCTCGGGGCTCAACAACCCTCAGCGACAAGAGTGCAATGAAATCAGAAACAAGTTTGCCTACTGCAAAAACGATGCGCCCGGGGGGATCGGCAGATGACTATATAAAGACAGGTGAAAGGCAAAAGTGCAGATATTGTCATTTCGAGTCGAAAATTCTGTAACTGAAGACAAAGAATGATTCTTGTGCTGGCCTTGCTGACAGTCTCTTGCGCCTTGGCATTTCCATTCCCACCGCCAGCTGAGACTGGAGCCAATGTGGGCTATGTCAGATGCCCCGACGGGTCAGCACCACTCATGGGCGACCAAGGACCGGTGCCCTGCAAGCCAGGCAGTGAGTGCCCGCCCACGCACAACTGTGTGAACAAGGGAGGAGCGGCTGGAGTGTGCTGCGCTAAAGGATACGGGACGGACGTGACAGGTAAGATGACCAGTGCGGATCGAGAGGAGGGAGTACTGTAGCCCGTTGCTTCAGGTATGCCAAACGTGCCCTCTGGGTCAATTAACAGTCCGCCCTGCCCGCCACCACCACAGCCAACGGAAGAGCAAGCTAAGGCTGGATGTCAATTTGTGTCCAGGAACGCGTCGCCTTCGACTGGCTGCTCGGACGAGTACGACATGGTCTGCTCCAGTGCTACTTTGATGGGCAACGAGCCAGCGACCAATGCCGCCTCAACGTCCCCAGTGATACCCAGTGAAATGCCAGACACCACACCGGCTAAACTACCACCAACGGCAGGCAGCGAAAATGGATCCACAAAGATCCCAGAAGAAGCAGCAGCGTCCGTCCCACCAATGGAGACTTCATCGAGTGGAGAGCCAGATCACGAAGTGGCTACAGTCCCCAGTCTTGTCCCTGAAGCTGAAAATGGCTCTTCTGAGGCTCCCTTGGAGAATCAAGACACAAACTCGACGGAAGCTCCATTCACCAATCCTGAAAATGGCTCGTCAGCGCCACCTGTCTCGCAGGAGCCGACGCCAACCAGCGAAGGCATGTTCACAGTACCAGATCAAAATGGAACTAAAGAAAGCAGCGAGCCAGGTCCAGACACGGGGCTCGGTGGTGAAAACAATTCTACCCAACCAATGGACACCAGCAGCCCTCCTCAGGAGAATCCCACTTTTGGATCAAACTCCAGCTTGCCGATTCTTCCAGAGGTGGTCGCACCAGGGTCTGGAACTGAAGAGGTTGGTCAGGTCAATGCCACCGAGCCTATCATGAAACCTGATGAAACCGGAATCCACACTGAGCCATTCCCAGTGCATCCAGAAGAAGAAAATGGATCGAGCCCAACCAATGCACCACTGGCAGGAAATGAATCCCTCGAAGTCAGTCCGCACGGCCCTGGCTTGACAGAGAGTGAAATCGGCCAGACTGACGCAAGCAATGCTACTGGTGCTCCAGAATCAACGGGAGAACCAAATGTCGGTGAGACGTCCTCTCAAGCTTCAACTGGTGGACCCGAATTTCCAGATGCCAGCTCTGACTCGACTGCTTCTTCCATGAGCGGCTCGGAAGCCGCAACTCCTTCGATGGAGTCCGAGTCCACTCAGGCAGAAGAAATGATTGAGAGCACGTCAGGGCCAATCGCTGAGTCAGTGAATGGAACTGGTGAATCAATGATTGCCAATAATACTGAGTCCGAGGAATCCACTTCCCCATCGCCGATTGAGATCCCCGACAAGACCAAGCCTCCAATGCCAATCCTTCCTTCCATCGATGAACCTGGCCAACAAGAGAAAGTCGTCAATGGAACAGAGCCTGCACCCAGCTGCCCACCAGACGCGCCTGTGTGCCCACTTCCAGCCACAGAAGATCGCCCAATGCCTCCTACACCACCCATGCCGCCAATGCCCGACGAAGGTGGAATAAGTGACAATGAGACTCATGTCCCTCTTCAACCATCCCCCGGAATCCCGCTCACTCACGGCTCACACTTGCCTAATAACCCTGGAACACCGTGTCCTAGTGCACCTCTTCCAGAGCCTGACTTGTCGAATCCTGATGTTAATAGAACTGACGGGCTGCCAACACCTGACGTGATCCATCCCAACACTAACGTGTTGGTACCCGAAATGGGGCATCCAGAAAATGGATCCGCTGCTCCCTCGCACCCTGACACTCCTGTGGAATCAGAAGCTTCGACCAACGCATCAATCGAGCCGACGGACATTGGGCACACGGTCGAGAACGGTTCGTCCACTCCGTCAGAACTTTTTCCTATTATCCCGTCTATCAGCGACATAGCACACTCGAATGCCAGCGAAGGAGCAATTGGATCGAGCACCTCAGGTTTGCCATCTATGCCAGCAGAAACCGTCGAGGATGATAACACTACTGCCGAGGTGGGAGAAACCATTTCCAGTCACATTCCAACGGAGCTGAGCAGCGGCATCCCCTTGGAAAGTGGTAACGGGTCGAGTACGGAGGATACGATCGACCACGAAGGTAACACCGACCCCACTGCCACTCAGCCTGCTAGCAACTCCAGTAGCTCATCCGAGCTTCCCGCTGAGTCCACAACTCCTCTCTCAGAACTCGGCGAATCCTCGACTAATATTCCCGCAACCGAGATCCAGCCGTTCCCGTCCAATGCCACAGACATTGACACCATCCCTGAGGAACACCCCTCCGTTGTCATTCCCACAACAGAACCATCTAGCCCCATCTCGCCAGAGCTCTCCACCCTTCCCTTGGCTCCCATGGCGCCTGGTTCTGAGGAGCACGAGTCAAACGTGTCCGTCCCTGAGCTACCTATCTCATCACCCAACATCAGCGAATCGATTAACTCGAACCCGGAAAGCGTGCCTAATGACCAACCGTCTTGGGACTCCATGTTCAGCATCCGCTCGCCAATGAAATCCATCCCTGATGCGGTCACGTTCAGAAGGAGTTCAGGTCCAGCCATGGCCACTTCCGGTCAGTTCGTGCCTTGTCAAAGGAACGCCGATTGCTTCGCGTTGAGAGAACCGATCGAGTGGTGCCAACGCGATCAGCCCACGTTCACTTGGACGTAAGTAACAGGCAGTGTAAATTATCGATCTCTTTCCTAGTGGATCAATCGATTTCAGGGACAAAAGCTGCTTCTGTGCGGCTGACACTGAAGTACAATCGTGCATTATTGAGCGATTCGATTTGGCCAGCGGACAATTGCAATGGACCTTCTGCACACCAGACACCGAGTTCAGCTGTGATAATGATGTTCGACGAAAATCGAAAGCTTAAAATTATCAGTGCTTTCATAATACGCGCCTGTGTCCTCCTTCTTCCTCTCCAATACGTGTCTGTGTGAGGTTCAGCTTTGTTTTTTCCATTTACGCTGCTTTATTGTGTAGTCTGCGATGATCTTATCAAACGGTTGCAAGCTGTTCTTAGTGAAATAAAATTTTTTAAAATTATGATGCAGAGACACTGGTTAGAGAACATACTACACCCCGGATCCTCCTGGGTCAACCCCAGCCCAAAGGTTTGGCGGAGTATGGGAGTTCTCAGCAATGTAAAATATGCCTGACAGTGCAAAGCTCACTTCACCTGTGAGTCACCATTCCATATAGTCAGTCCACCTCAACGAGAAGCCACTCGTCTTTTCGGCCATGCACCTGCAATGGAAATGCTTTGCTCTCTACTGGCCGTATACATCCTGAATCGATTCATTATTGAAGCGAAGTCCGCGCTGAAATTATGGACGAGTTCGAATCCACCACCTTTCCAGTTATCGACGAGTGAAAGCGCGGCGGCTGCATTTTTGCTTATTCATCGTGTCTGCCACTTCTTGGAAACGTTTGCCTTCTGTGTCGGGTTTCTGGCGAATCCCGATGAGACGGACAAAATAGCTGTGGGCTGGAATTCGATCAAAGGGATTCGCCAGTATGAATTCTATCCGTTATTCCGGAGGCTGCCCAGTCAGCTCTCGTGGCTCGTTTGTCGAGTATGGCATTTGGACGCCGACCTGTCCTGCGTCTATCTGTTGGCTTTTATGTATCGGCTATTTTGCGATTCTGATGATCAGTTGAAGCGTGAACCCATTTCAGTCGAATCGAGGCCGTCAATTTTTGTTTTTATAGGCTACGGTCAGCAGGAGGTCGAGGTGCAGCCGATCAGTCATTTTCCGGCTTTTATGGACACGAGCTTGTCATTAATGGCCGTGAGCGATTGGATGGATGTTCCTGGGTCGGCGCTGGAGATGATTAGTGACTCTGCTCATGAGGCTGGCTGACTATCGAAGCGGTGACTTTTAGCGGGACGAGTGCAATGTGTGGCTGTTATACAGAGTACAGTACTAGGCTTGTATGGAAGTGGCATACTTGGTTCACGGTAGTGTCTCGTACTTTTTGTGCTTTGTATGTGCTATGTTTTCTGAATCCTCAGTACATTGGTTAGTCCAAAGCATGCAAATGAGCGAGCTTCTAGTCGCTGCATGCAAAACAAGGAGCATGCACCTGGAGACTGATGTTTAGAAAGTGGCAATTATGCTTCCTCCACTCGTCCTGCAGCTATGACTGTGTGTCGCATTGACTTTAGTGACTGCCATTTCATGCTTACTGTTTTCAGCTCTCGTGAGACCGCTTGCCTGATACTATGCTAATAATTGTTAATCAATACTTCACGCATCTTATTGCAAGCCAAGTAATAACTTCTGTGCCGAAGAGGTTGCAGCATGCTTTGATTGCAATTTCTGTCAAAAAAGGACTCTAATCTACCCTCACGTTCCATGGTACCTGGTAAAAGCGAGAGTTTCTGCTTCTCAGATCTCGTTGACTAGAAAGCTTAGACGAAGTGTGAGCAACATGTCACTTTTCTTGCAATTACAAATGTGAACAACAGTGGAATCAGAGGGTCTGCGGACAAGTTCATGTGTGTGTGTGGTGGGAAAGCCTAATAACTACTCTGAAGCAGCATCTTGCTTAAAATAAGAGTACTCATGCCCAGTGCGTGCGACATCGCACTTACCTCACTTACTTTTGCAGAGAGCAAATCACAGTCGGGATGTGGGCGGGCGTGGTGCGAAAACGCTGGAAGACCCAGCCTCTGCACTTGGTTGAGTTTTTCAATTGGAAAGGGAAAGATGATCAAATTATACATCATATCGATGTGATCGATCTGACTTAGTATCCTTGAATCCGTCTGACTCGAAGTCTCGAAGCCTCTGTCCATCAACAACTGCTTTGCTTGCTTTCACGATTACTCAAATGTGAACTGTAGCCACAAAACCGAGTCTGGTTCGCGTTTTAGTCCACGTCTTACATCACTGAATCATAGCGCTGTATCGCTCCGGCCTTGGCACTCATCGTCAATCCATCGAATACTCGACTGTCATCATGTGGAAGGCCTTATCTGA
Source organism: Mesodorylaimus sp. YZB2_4 (assembly GCA_030248295.1). Classification (NCBI taxonomy): domain Eukaryota; kingdom Metazoa; phylum Nematoda; class Enoplea; order Dorylaimida; family Dorylaimidae; genus Mesodorylaimus; species Mesodorylaimus sp. YZB2_4. Next base: position 35,755 of record JASANH010000200.1, read on the forward strand.
ATACATTTGTTACCATAATGCTTCATAGGGCTGTTTTTTCATTCACGTTCACTGCATGGGTTTTTGCTGTTTACATGTCAACTCCCGAGTGCATTCGCTGTTTGTTGTTAGTTTGCCGGTACACTAAAATAGATATGTACCCTACAATGATCTTATTCTTACTCAAAGCTTCTTCCACGAAAGCCAAAAACTTGGGCTCGAACCCCAGCTTGTTTGCTTCAATTATCAAAGCTATTTCCATTCTAAGGAACGAGCGTGCACTATCGTCTTTGCAGTATGGATTAAGGCTGAATGAAGTGACGCCCAGTGCATCAGCAACGCCATAAAATCACTGCCCAAGATTTCGCTTTCGTTAAAGACATGCAGCCGGGGAGAATCGGAGAAGCCTGACGATGAGCTGCCACAAACCATAACTTTGACTAGTGGAAGGGCAGAACGATTGACCAAGCAAACACTGCAGCCACTTTACTGACGTGAGTATAATTTGAGCCGTTAACCCAGGCAATTGGCAATATAACCCAAATAACTGTATGCGGAAGACAATTTTGTCAAAACTAAAATGAATCTAGGGTTTGTCAATGGACTAAGAAGAATAAATTCAAATTCCTGATGCAGAATTTCTCGTATATCAGCTACTTTGCTGGCTTATTGTAAAAAATGCAAGTTCTCTAAATAAAACGACGATCCGTCATTATTCCTTGGTATCGCATAGCCGAATTCATTCACTGGTGTCTGGCTTTTCCGCAGTGATCAGCAGAAAAGGCTCTTCCAGGTCTTCAATGAGCCTTCTCTCATGCGCTGTTGTGTGGTCAGCAAAACAAGGGCGTGTTTGCGCCACGTTAACAAAACCTGCCTCTTGCAAATTAGCAATTACTTTTTCTTTCGACCAGTAGAAATCAGGGAACTTGAACATCGGATCACGCGTAAATGGTCTTCCACTGTGAGTGGCTAAATTAGGCCGGAATGCCGGGACCTCCACGAAGTACGGATCGCGTGCAAATGGATTGTCGTGGCTCATTGGTTGCAAATGACCACAAAGATCCGTGATGATTTCCCGGTCCTTCACACTTTTTGCCTCGAAGGGATTTTGACCGATAAAAAATTTCCCACCGGGCTTGAGGAGACCATAGACATTCGAAAAAAGGATTTTCAGTTGCTTCTCGTCGCCGCATACGTGCAGGAAAAAATGGCAAAGAGCAAAATCAAACTGCCCGAAATTTTCATGGAATGGCTGGAAGCAGTCTTTGATCAAAAATTGGATTGGTTGCTGCGGCTTATCAGGACTACAAAGTGAATGTGAAGTGTACACACACGCTTTCAGTACTCACCGGGGCAATGAGCAGTCCTGCAGTGGCCATGTCAATTCAACTTACTTCTCTGTCAGAACCAAGTTTCCGCCTGAAGCGATCATTGATTCATTGATATCCAGTCCCAAGCAAAATGCAGCCCCTCTGTGGATGCATTTTTTTAGAAATGATCCTTTTCCACACCCAAAATCAACAACTCTGGCGCCCTCTAAGTTCCCAAAAATATGCATAGTGGTCTGATCGATCATGGAAGTGTTGACTCCGTAGGAGCTCCAGTCACGATATACTTTGGCAAGAAACAAGCTCTCGTAGTTCATTTCCCCATCGTGAGCCATTGTTGCAGCTGTTGTTTTGACAGACTGCTTCTCGCGGTCGATTTATATACTGCACCCCTTGGATGCGCAATTAGGAATTTAAAAAAAAAACAAACACCAGTTCACTCACTTTCGAAGAACGGAGATGTTGAACTTTTGATAAAAGTCTCGAGCGGACAATGTTTTTGTTGACTTACGGTTATGGGAAGAGGGCGTAAGTTTATTTATTTACATAGTGGTCCCAATGCACCAAAGATTCACGTGTCATCTCCTCGCCAGTTCCTGGTCCATCGATGCCTTCAGATTTTGGTTCTCTCATTTGTGGTTGCTCAGATAATAGCTGATTGCCACATCTCATTTGCATATGCCATGAACCCATGAACATGCATATGCTTGCCATAAACCTGCATATGTTAAGTTGCGTTCTTTGGTTAAACTGGTTCGTTATTACGCTGCCACGTTCCAGCTGGTTACCAGTAAACCTCGTCGCATCACTCTACCTAGCCCATTCAGGTATGTTTGGTTGCTTGAAAGTATCTGCAAGCCAGGAACACGTACATGCACATAAGAGCGGTTTTTCATCCGTTCGAATGAGCTACTTTTCTGTAGGTACTGCACTTCACACACATGTAGTCCATGATGATGGTAGTCATGTTTCCAGTGTTTCCGAACGTGAATCTCGGTTTTTCTGCGTTCTTTTGTCTTTTCATCCGTCTTCTGGCTGCCTGATCATTTTATCATTTATCACAAAGAAGGTCTCTCTTTTTCCAAATAAACTCTGCATTTACGTGACACAGCTCGTATCATGCTGACAAAACTCTTACAAATGCTGCAGCAGAATCGGCTGATTTCAATGCTTCTTTGTTTCACATCTTTCTCTTTCTTCTGCAATGCGCAGTGCTTCACATCCGTCCGAATCATAACTTGGTATCGATTCTGTCATCAGATGCCTGATGCCTCTTGATTCCAGCTTCCCTGACCATTCTCCTAAACTCACTCGTTTCGTCAGCCATCAAAGCTTCGGGAGTGTCATATTCCAGCAGTTTGCCATTCTCGAGCACCATGATCCTGAAGTAAAGAGGAATCCTATTTCTCAAAGAATTAACGGTGAGAAGAAACTAATGTATGCCCCGGAGCAATATGTAATTCTTCCCTGGGTCTGCTCTGTTTTCTGTTTTGTATGTTCATGGATGTGGTGAGAAGCAAATAGCGGAATACCTATCGTAATCCAAAATTGTGTGTAATCTGTGCGCGATTGTGATGACGGTGCAATCAGCAAACTGCTGTCGAACTGTCTGTTGTATCATAGCATCCGTCTCTAAATCTACAGAAGCAGTTGCTTCGTCCAACAGCAGAATTTTGGATTTTCGAAGCACGGCACGAGCCAAGCAAAGTAATTGACGCTGACCGACACTAAAAAATGACTGGTTCAGTTGTTACATTTGCCCTAATATGGGTTTTGTAAACTGAATTCTCTTATCGTACCTTAAATTTGCACCGCCCTCTTCAATTTCGTGGTCAAGACCATCAGCAAAATTACTGACATATGGCAGCAGGTGGCTCACTTGCAGGGCATAAAAGAGTTCCGCATCTGCATATTGCTCAAATGGATCCATGTTCTGACGCAAAGTACCAGAAAACAGTACTGGCTCCTGCAGAAAATTCAACACTTGACTTATGAAAGCAAAAACTGCTCAAAAATATTTTTTGAAAATTTATCAAATAAAGAAACCGTTATGTTAAATCTACCTGCGGGATTATGGTAATATTTCTTCGCAAATCATGCAGACTTAACTGCCTGATATCGACGCCATCCACAAATATTGTACCACTGGTGGGTTCAATCAGTCGGAACAGAGCCAGCGATAATGAAGATTTACCTGCACCTGTCCGTCCGATCACGCCAAGTTTTTGTCCTGGCATAATGCGGAAAGAAAGGGAATCCAAAACCAACGGCAGCTCTGGCCTGTATTTCGTTGAATAATTTTGAAACTCGACAGCACCATGCGATGGCCAGTTTGTAACCTTTGAGGAACCCGATTCCCACGGTGCCTTTTTCAAATTTATATGTTAAAAAATATAATATGCCCACAGTATTAGTACTCTCTGTACCTCAGACTCCACATTTGTATACTCATCAACGCGCTCCAGAGCAACCATTTCGGTTTCCAACATGCTAGTTTCCTGCATACTCCACGTAAGGAGATCAGATATCTGGAATGAATACCTCATTTTTCTCAAAGCCATTCTAGAAAACGTGAAGCTTACGCCGAACGCAAACGATATTGACAGTCCAGCCAAGCCTGGAGTTATCCATGACCTGGACAAGACAATCGACAATGTGGTACCAGTAACAATCAGGTTCCCGATCAAGTCCAAAATGATTCCAAGCCATCTGCAAAACAGCACAATTTGATAGAGGGCAACATGAGTCAACGCGAACCGTCGCCTGCCTTCCAGATGTCAGCAGATTCATTTGAACTGCATTGTTTAAATCGACCAGTTTTTCTGATTGGCTCGCGAATCTGGACTGATGTTTGAAGGCGCGAATAGTGCTTGCACCGCTGACAACTTCGTGGAAATGCGAGTAAATCCGAGATCGTGTGATTGCTTCCAATCGACGGTATTGTCTGCTTGAGGCTATGTAGAATCTCTGAAAATTAGGTTTAGTCTCAATGCTGATTCTTGATCACTCAAAGACAGCATTCGGATTTAGTGTATAAAGAAGTCAAGAACTTGAACGACCGCCCTGTATGCGCAATTCAGAGTAATACAGGACTCACTTGCAGAAGTGCATAAAATGCAAATAAAATGATTATGACGACTGCGAAATATGGTGATGCATAAATAATCGGGACGAGAAAAGAAATTAGAAATGCAATCGATTGCAGAACTGCACTGACAGAAAACGGTATCTGATTATCGATAGCGTTCATGTCCTTGCCGAAGCGATTTGTCAATCGACCACTTGGTGTTGTGTCAAAGAATGACATGGGCGCGTGTAAAATATTTTGCAGAAGTTGCTTGTGAATTAATGATGAAGCTCTCACGAGAAAAGCAACGAAAAATATTGAGAATATGATCGTTATAATGACTAAAAATAGCTGTATATCACAAAAGTTAGCTGCATAGTCGCATAATGTTATAAATTTGGAGTCAACCTGTACTTGGGAACAGAAGTGGGTTGTGGCCTAGCGTCTGCCTCTCACGCTAGGTGCGCTTTCAAAGAAGAGGGTTCAACTCTCGCCTGGATGAAGCATGATTTTCAATTTATGCGTTCCCTAGCCCTCGAATGCGCTGTATAGGCTATGGCTAAAGTATGACATGACATGATAAGGACTTACTTTGTGTAACTGCGCAAATTCCAAGTCCCACCACACCCCTTGATCCACTGATGACGTTTTGATCATTATCAGTGAGGTTCCCAGGGATGGAATCAGTCCAAATTTCCAGCCATAAGCTGCCTGCTGTGTAAGCGAAACATGAAAGCGCTGCGAGCAATGCGTGTAAAAGCAAGCTGGAACCACCGCATCGCACATACAGCCAATAAGTCTTCCAGCCAGTCTGAAAAAAGGATCTTCTTTTAGATTATAGACAATGTGCCTTAGCCCACACACAGCTCAAAGATTCACTCTGAAATGGCCTTGGCTTATGGTGCACGATGGCAGAACACCTGAACTGCTCATAAGATCACAAAAAGTCAAGTATACAAGCCTGGGGTGAAGCACCTTGATGTTGCTCACGATCTGCCCAGGTACTAGCAAAACAAGAATCCAAATGTCATTATGACCAACGTACTCTTGTGCTCAAAACTTCATCATTTTCATATTCCGCAAAGGTTTCATCATCGCTAACATAAGTTTTGCCATCGCTCGTGTTGTCAAGATGACGTAAAGGTACCCTGAACATTCATTCCCAAGCAAAAATATAGTTGTTTATAAACAAAAAATCCTACCATTGTGATGTCGGCTCGAAGCTGCTGCTTTCTGGACCTCCAAAAATATGCTGCTCTCTGCTAAAACCGCAGAATAATACGCGAGTTTCAACGATAAATAAAATGTCCCCTCACCTCTCAACGACTGCACCAGTTATTTGCTTCATGGTCCTCGCATATGCTGAGTCAGCGTTTGCTATTTCATTGAAAACACCAAATGCTACCAGAACACCGTTTTCGAGCAATGCTACAGAGTCGCAAAACGGCAGGAAATTGAGGCCATGCGTTGCAAAGAGTCTTGTCTAAAACGGGATGAAGATACTGTAACCACTGTCACGTGCAGAGTTTGCCCCATGACGCATGACTTTGTTTGGCTACTTCCCGGTCCTGGATCATACTGTATACACCAATGTCCCTGTACTTTATCAGGCACCTTATGTCTCAACAGTCCATTTGGTCCAATGACGGCATGGAAAATTGCTGCGCCTACGTGGGAGTCAACTGCGCTTAAGGGATCGTCCAATAAATAAATCTCTCGATCCTGGTAGAGAGCTCGAGCCAAGCTGATGCGCTGCTTTTGCCCACCGCTAATTGTAGCACCCTAAAATGTAGCAAGGAATTGAATATTTCAAAGTTGGATTTTGAAGGTTCAGCCTTTGGTCTTTTCCACACAACACGTGCACTGCACCACGCATAGTTCAAGCAATACTGAAGCGAGACCCGCCCTTGAAGACCAATCCTTTTTGCCAAGCTACTCAACAGGACATGGGAGCTTCAAACTGCATTAGGAAAAAGATATTGCAGAGCCATGAGGAGTTTCTTTGGTTTTTTGTTTCTAGTGTCATAAAGCTGCTTCTTTTAAATCCAAGCAACCAACAAAAACTTTTTTAAAACACTTAAAATACGTGAGTTAAAAAACTCTGAAGGCGAAGATGAATCAAAACTTTTTTGCCCCTGGTACAAGCATAATTTGTAACATTCGCGCATAAAACAAAGAAATAACTACCAACCTTTTCTCCAATAAGAGTCAGGTCTCCAGCAGGTAATTGTTCAAAATCCGCTCGAAGACAGCAAGCTTCAATGATCTCGTTATAGCGCGGCTCGTCGTACGGGAGGCCAAAAAGAATATTGTCGCGTACAGCCAGGTTCTGGATCCATGCTTGTTGAGAAACGTAGGCGATAGATCCCTTAAAAATGTGACCAAGCACATAGCATAAAGACTACTGTCTCTCTGGCGTGGCGGCACGACTTCATTGCGCAGAGAGTCTACTATATTTTACATGAAGCTACTCACGTTGACGATCACTCTTCCACTTCGTTTATTCATTTCACCGCATATAGCGCTGATGATGCTGGACTTTCCACTGCCAACTGGCCCGACGATTGCTACTAGCCCCTTCGCTTTGACATGTAATGTCAAGTCTTTCAAAATTGGGTCGCACGAATCCTTTCCCCAATCAAATGTGGCCTGACTGATGACGATACCGTAATCTGAGAGAAGGTTAGATGTAAATTTATATATGGATTTTACGGTTTGCGACCAAGCATACCACGTTCTTGGTTAGCTTCCACATACGATATGCAATTTTCATTGCTGAAGAACTGACGTAGTCTTGAAATGGAAGTGAGAGCCTGAAAATAACTGCTGCGCTATTCTAAAATCTTTTAAAGTCTATATAGTAAAGTTTTGAGAAATACAACAAAATGGCTTACCATCATTGTGTTGGAAGCGGCAATCGGCAGTTGAGTAAATGGTATGTAAATAATATTCAGAACAGTAAGTACCAGAAAAGCGATTTCTGGCGTCACGTTCCCACTGGTGCTGATCAGGCAATAGACCCCGAAAATGGCTAAGCAAGCCTGTAATCTCTTACTCTTTACGCATCGCTGCCAATGTCGTGATTGATATTAACTCACCAGCATATTCGTGCAACAATATGAGACTTGAATTGAGCCAAATAAAAACGAACTCCACCTAAGATTAGTCAGTTCTCTTGCGCGAATTGCGTTTATTAATCTTTCAAATGCTGTCTCCCACGCATATAGCTTTACCAACTTGATTCCATCCAGCATTTCACTTAGAAGCTTCATGCGTCGATCTTTCTCCACAAATTGTTTTGCCTGTGTACAAACTAAGAAATGAATGAACGCCAAAACAAATGTGTGAATATACCTGAAATTTTTGCATTTGCTTTGAGACAATTGACGTACAGATGAAGATGATAAGCAGCACTCCGAGTCCAGGCCACATAGCATGGCTAACCACGGTGTATATCATGTAAAGCCCAACGCATACCTGCAAATAAAAGAGGTCGACTCCATGTGATTACGTTTCCCCAAACCGGCTGAGCGCTGCTTGTAATATGAGAAACATAACTGATGATATTTCGAATATTTCACACGCAGTAGGGGATAGCTTACAAGTACTATAGCCGACCACAGCAGGTGAAACCAAGGCGCCAGGTCAATGAATCTCACGGAGTCGACAGCCATCAGATTTATAATTTCTCCAGTGCTGGAAGCATGCCGTGCCTGAGGCGACATGCTCAATACTTTGTTGTGAACAGCAGCCACAATTGCACTTCTTGCTCGAATTCCGAACTTATTCATCAAGTGATAGTGATATTGATTGGAAACGCTACGGATCAGTGTAGCCGCAAATATTAGCGCAACATAGACGTATCCATGCCAGTAGGGCTCGCTCTTATCAGTAGAAAAGTTCATCAGCCAACTGGAATAAATCATGAAAGATTCTCTCAGCTGTGTATTTTTCCCGCAATAAACAGGATTCTAAAGTAATAAAGAGCTCCTAAACTTACGAAGCCATCAAGGGAGAAAGCAAGAGCAGCAAAGTGTGGATGAGATGACAGAGTGCTGCAGCAGCGATGGGTTTGTAAAACGTCCGCATAAATATATTGATCATAGTCGCATCAGTCGGATGGTGCTGGCTTTGCCTTTCATTTGATGATCGGTGATCAAATCCATCGGCAATATTCTGCGCGAAATTCTTGTACACACACTCGGTTTTTTCTTGCCAACCAAGGATAAACACGTCGCTCATGGCTAACGCATTTCGATATCCCTTTAGTAAAGGTCTGAAAAATCGGACTACATGATTGACTTTCCTGACTATAAGCCTACGTGGACGAAGTCAACTTTGTCTTGATCATTTAGGTGACATACTTGAGCATCCATGAATAGAGAGCCAGGCTAGGAAGTGATAAGTGTGTTTCAGGCCATGCTCTGCCGCCGTTGTCGCCCTGCGCATAGTCATTGATGGAAAACGCAGCCAGGGAAAAGAAAATTCCGATATATTGCACATAATATGAGCCATCAGCGACTGATTGATTCAGGCCGATGTCGTGAGTCTAGAATTTCTATCTTTGCAATCATTGATCATAAGAAACTACGTCTCTGACCTCCGAGTACCATGCAGTTGATACTAGCTCAGGCAAACCACAAATGGCGAAAATGCACAAGGTGATCCATGAAAAATGTGAAGGTGGTCCCGCACGCAGATAAAATCGCAAGCACGTGACCAAAACGAGGAAGGTCTGCGCACATAATGGCAACGGTTACTCTGAACTGCTACACGAGTTTAGACTGTTACTTACTGCAGTAATTACGTAAATTACAAAAGCACTCGTGATTGCTGGCCATCGGATATCGATCGAGGAAATACATATCGCACGGATTAATGATCCAATAAGCAGGAGAAACAAGGGAATCTGAAATATCAATTGCCCCGGCTCAACAAGTGGGTGTATATCCTTCAGGACACCATGCGTGCAGTACCTACCATACGTGACACAAAAATAATCGAATTCTTCCAGCATTTCAGCCCATTCCTTCGGGTGTCCGCTAATCGAATCCTGCGGACCTCTAATGGAAGAGTCAGCCAAAATACTGCGCATGGAATCCATAAAAGAACGGTGTGATTGAAGCAAGGAGACAAAAGTGGTTCATTTTGCTCCCAGAAAGAACCTAGACCCTAAAAAGCCACGGTTGAAGAAAACTGCTGCATGCACAACGTAGCAAATCTATCGCTTCCGTACCTCGATCGGATTGCCCGTGAGGCATTCAGTCTGAGTATTGTTCATGAACGCAGTGAGAGGCTTGACTGAAGGGTGTTCTCTACAATGTAGGCCAAAATCATAGCTGAAAAGGAGTGTGTCATCGAGCAGAATTTCTTTCAACCTCAAGCTTAATTTAGGTAACCAGTTGGGAGTTGGTCAATTCGATCACATTTCAAGATAGAAAATCCGCCGCGTCCATGCAGCCATCTTTGTCACAGTACGAAGGAGGCAATGCAAATGTAAAAACTAATGCCCAAGCATACGTGATTCAATAACATTTTCCCGCGCTTCTTAAACAGAGCTAGTAAAGAGTTTTGAGCAAGCGGTAATAGATTTCTCATGCAAATCTTCCCAATTACGCGGGTGGTTAAATAATTCTTTATCGCCTAGTAAATCGATGTTGTCCACTTCGCGACGCCCCACAATCACGTAGTACTCGCTTATATCTAGTCATGATGACCTAACTCTCCTGCTTGAGGTCTGCGCACATATTGAATCAAGTGGCCGTAATTGAATTACCCAATAAATTAGGACTTGGCGATCATAAAAATCTTGCACAACGCGACATTTGGGGGAAAAGAATCAAACCTTAGCTGTGCTTCTATTATCAGTTCTGTGAATTTTGTGTCAAAGCTGTGGCAGCATTGACACGATTGAACGGTGAGGAAGCATTTCAAAAATCAGTGCAAAACAAGCTTGCACTATCACATTTGTTGTATAGCTTATGGCTAAATACTTCGAATGAGGACGCAAAGTCAACAACGGCATAGAGCTTCAACGATGGCCTGATTTCTGAAATAAACGTGATAAGAACTGGTTTTTGAGGAAGGTGTTTATTTTCAGTTACATAAAACGTGACTTCAAATTTTGTACGCTCTGGCTGTTCATGCGAATAAGAGTAGGTAAGTTTTAGTTCAGGTTGTTCGTACTGGGCTTGCACGGTCATGAGATAGATTTCTGTATTCTTTAGCTCTGCCACACCTTTTTTGTCACCCCCAGCTACCAGGTTCAAAGACAAGTTTGAGAGCCGCCAAAAGTACGGGTATAGGGCTGGTGTCGTTCTATAGTTCACTATCCGCTTGAAAATCCACATTTACAGGTGCTGTTTCAGCAAAAGTATTGCCATTTTGCATTATTGAATCTTCCAGTGCAAAATGAACGAGTCCAGGATAATGACTTACAAAAGTGATACAGCGGCATTCTACAGAGATTGGTCTAAAAAAGCTCTCCATGTCAATCTGGTGCGACGCACCAATCTTGAATATTTTGGGGATTTGAGGGGAAAATCGATTGTGGAGTTGGGATGCGGCACTGGAACATTCCTGCAAACCTGCCGAGACATGGGGGCCAAATACATTCTCGGGCTCGACATTAATGGCGAAATGATCAAGTCTGGTGGAAATTCTGTGGACGGCAGGTAGAAAGGGCGTCTGATCGCACCTTTGGCAGCAAGATCTTTGGTAGCAAGACCTCTAAAAAATTTAGTGAGGGCTTATAAAGCTAAGCTAAGAAATTGCACATTATCTTGCGTCTAGAATGTCTTTTACAGTCCCCTTCGTCATGCAGGCTGGATTGCAACGAAGGCCTTCACTTCGCCGTCACCAATTGTTTCGAGCCAATAACACAAAAGTATGGGCCACTCGACTTCGCTGTTTGCCAATTCGTATTGCACGATTGTCCAAATGAGCAAGTGCTGCGGGTCTTTCTTCAAAATGTATCAAACATGTTAAAACCAGGCGGTAAGATGTTCGTTGGGATGTGCCCTTACGCAGCAAATAGTTTCAACGACCAGGAAACAATCGCCGACCTTTGCGGCTACCTGCACCCACTCAAGACTGAATCTGGTGGCAACGACCCGTTCTTTGCGAATCCACCAACCTACATCCCGCTGCTGGACTCAAAACCGCACGAGCACGAAGCTAAACGATTCACAAGGGAAATCATGTTCTTGTTCAATTATTTTTCATGGTCCATGGCCAAACTGATGGCAAATATCAAGAGCAACAATTTTGTGATGGTCGAACAGGTTGATCAAAAGTTTCCAGATGACGTTTCGCTGGACGACAAGCAACGCATGCAAAGTTTGGAAGTACCGTTTATTACTATAGGTGCTCAGAAACAATAAGACGCGGCGGAATCGTTCAGCGACAATGGTAAAATTTTGGAGATATGCTGAAGGATGTTTCGAGTATTTTGGGTGATTATTTCATACTGCAGTACTCAATAAGTGTAGAACGGGCTAGAGAATAAAATTATAGACTATGTTCCAACCAGGCAGCATGATTTCACCCAGATGTGTGCTCATGGGGCGAGTACTTCGAAGACCAAGATACGATCGGTGTCTGCGACGAACAAGGGAGACTGCATTGAAGCAACATTTGGTCACAAGTTGCGCGCCAAGCTCAAGGCGATTGCTAATGTGTTTTCGACATGCAAGCGACGAATGCAAGCGGATTGCATTTTATTATCACATCCAGGTTTAAGCAAGGATTGTCAGCAACAGGAAACATATAAATGCATTAAGGCGTAGTGACAGACGTGAACACAACCAGTGTGGTGTGATTTTGACAAACACTGCAGATGTGTTGCCTCGCCACGAATCCCACAGAGGCGGCCGCTGTGGTGCAGCGGTTCGGCATTTGTCTTCCCGGTGATGGAAGTCGGTTTGCGAACCATAAACCCTCGCTGACCTTGCATGCCAGGCCGTGAGTGACTCACCCGGTGCTGTTGGGGTGCTCCGAGTGGAGAGACGTAAGCCAAACGAGTAGACAGTCTCGGCTGTCGAACACCGACAGGGCACAGCCCACCCGCCATCGTCCGAGGAAGTCGGTGTCCAGTCCAGGATGCCCTCGCGCGGAGGCGCTCCTAGTGGAGACACGCACAGGGACGCTGCTGTGTGTGCTGGTCCCCGCACAGCCCTGCTTAGAAGGTTTGACTGCTGGCCGGCTACAGGCAAAACGGGCTTGTGCCAACAAAAATAAAAAAAAACAAAACAAACGAGTCCCATAGAAGCAATGATTTAATATTGTATCCTTGCGTCCATAAACTAAGCCCTACATCAATACAGATCAAAATTAGCAGTCAACTTTACGACAGTTGCGTAAATTGATGAAAAATAGCCAAATCAAAGGTATGAGAAAATCACTTTTAATGTAGCATAAAGTCGTCGCACAGAAATCAAGCTTTCGTCGAATTTATGTGGGCTTCTGAAACTCAATTAAAATAAATGGATCTTCCAAGGATTCAAGTAGCCTCACAAATTTGGGAAATTCTTTTTTCAAAATGCTGAAATCTGTCATTGTCCTCATGTCTTGAAAACCTGCGAGCCCCAAATTTTGAATAAGCTTTTTCATCGACCAGTAGTACTCAGCGAACTCAAAAATGACGCCTTCTTTTACCAGACCTCCCGCTTCCTCGACTGGTCCGTGAACAGGAACAACGGCAAAAAACGGATCTTGCTCGATATCATCCGTTTGAAAGGGCAGCTTTGCTCCCAGTAAATCAAAGAGCGATTTTTGATCCATCGCTGTTCTCACTGCCGGGCAAAGTGCGATAAAACCTTTGCCACCAGATTTTAATAATTGATACATATTTTCAAGGAGGACTCGAAGTTGATCCTCGTTCGCGCAGCTATGAAGCAAAAAGTGGCAAGAAGCGAAGTCGAACTGACCAAAGTCGTCCTCCAGATTCTTGAAGCAGTCACGAACCGCAAATGCCAGCTTGTCTTTCAAACCAAGCCTAAAATGGTATGTCTTTAAATAACATTTTTTTCTCACCTTCTTTACTGGTTAGGCGAAGGATCGTTGCCTCTGCTATTGATCATTTCCGGATTGAGGTCAATCCCGAGGCAATATGAAGCGCCTCGAAATAAGCAGCGCTCCAGAAAAGCTCCGTTTCCGCAGCCAAAGTCGATTACTTTTGATCCCGTGACATCACCAAAGCTGATCAAATTTATCTCGTGAAAAAAGGATCTGCTGCCATCGAACCATGATTGGAACTTATCTGTGGTTGAGGGATTGTCGTATGACATACGTGCAACAGCGTCCATTTGGTGTGTTCAATATATGCAACTTTATAGTGTAGCTATATTTTCAATGGCGTACATGCACAATCTCAGCTTCACTTTACTGAGTCGGGCCTGTGCACCACATAAGTAGCTTGCCGAAGCAAAATCTTTTTTGAAGCTCAATTTCAACGAGATAAGCCCGTATTCGTTTGGCAACCAAGCTTATCTCCAGACATTCTTCGATGAAAGATCTGCTATCAAGAAAAGGGCGGGACTTTGTTTAGCAATGTTTGCTGTGAGCAAGAATTAATGTTTGTCAAAAACACATGTGTGCCCTGGATGCCTATTTTCGGGAATGGGCAGATATATTGACAACTTTGAGTGCATTCCATCCAGTCGTCAATAGAGTAGCTTATCTAATCGTGTTCAATGAACTGGGGTCACGCATGCTGTCTAAGCAAGTGGGCGTCTCCCGTTGTTAAAGAGAAATTTCTCCAGACGAGCCCCCACACCTTGAGTTTTTTCAATGTCATCCCCAGCCATCCCCAGCTTTTCTGTACAAAGCAGTACAAAGAACTAGTGAATCAAGGCCTGTTTGCTGAGCAAGATTGAGCATAAACATACAATATCTCAACAAATGCTTGTTATTCTATGATTTGATTGTTAGATATGAAGCTGGGCATTGCGGCGAAAAGATAGCGCTAGGTATCTACAGTAAATGCACTTTTGGTCGGCCCCTCATCATCGAAAATGCAGTAGGATTGAGAATTAGATGTACTGTAAGACTATTGGGGTTTATAATCTAGCTTGACATCATGAAGGAGACTGATGTTAAAGGTCACTCTCGCACGCCCTGTGCTCTTGTATTCCCATTTTCCAATAGAGTACTGTTTTTTGCTTTATGCGCAGTTGACCTGCGATTCTGTTATCCAGTTTCACGTAGCGAGCCTTCTGTGTCTCCACCTCCCCAGAGTATCCCGCAGTCTTCCTCTATCGATCACTATGATCCAAAGTATTTCTTCCGACCAGGCCCTCGTGGCCTTGTCGTGACCCCTTGCCTCTCTGCTAGGCAGTTGCTAGAAATGACCGTATGTCATCATCAGTAAAAACATTTTCTGCAGTCGAGTCGGTGCATTTCACAACCAGCACAAGGGAAAAGTACAGATGCTGCACAGATGGCTTACTGTGTTCATGTCAACGAGAACAATTTAGTAGCTAGGTCATGCGCTGTCATCGGAAATGCTATTGCCACTGAGAGCAGAAACATATGCTGAACGAGTACATATTTCACAGCTTGAATCATAGAGAGCGACAAACACTCTCTTTATTTGCAAGTTTAGTGTTCAATGCATGCAAATTAGTGCGAACTTCTAGTCGCAGCATGGAAAAGGGATAGCCTGCTTCTCCTGCTGGACTGATTTTCAAAGTGACTACGATGCTCTCCTGGCTGCTGCTGTTATGTGTTTTGAATTCGATCCTACTGGTAGGTTCCAAGTTTCACGTATGTAAGTTAGTTTTTCTTTGCCAAACCCTGCTCTGAAGACATCGAGGCAGAGACCATGCCAAGAGACTTTGTTTCTCTGCATAGTTGAAGGGGAGCCAACAGAACCTCACGAGTACCCCTGGGTGGTGGCATTAAATGTTTCTGGTAGTCAGTGCGCCGGGGTAATGTTGTCGGTGGGCAAGAATCTGGTCGAGTCGGATATCGTACTTACGGCTGCACACTGCATAAGCGAATACAAGAAGAATGAGTGAGCACATAGTTGCTGCGTCCTGCACCATCGCTGAATTCTTACTCTCTAGGACCTCTCATTTCTGGGTGACCAGACCGCCGAGTTCGATCCAAGTACGTGCTGGTCTCCATAAGCTCTCCAGTACAGATGAGCCCGGAAGAGAAAGCCGACACGCATCCATGTTTGCGATGCATCCAAAATGGAACTTCGATGTGGAAGCTTGCGACGCTGGAGCACCAGCCACCACGTGTTTCTCGAATGATCTTGGTCTGATAAAATTGGACAAACCCGTACGATTCAGCAATACAATAAGGCCGATTGGACTGCCGAAACGCGATGAAGAAATAACGGCCTTCAAAGACTGCATCCTCGCTGGATGGGGATACTATGAAAACATTGTGGACGAATATGGATACTATGGTGAGTGGAAGGAGTTTCCTGCTTTGCCACCATCCCTGGGCTATCAGAGAGGTACTTCTGTACTAGGCATGGACTAGTATCTCCGGCCTATCAGTGCACTGGTTCAAAGAACCGGTCTTCCTCTCCCAAGTCACGGCCAACACGAGAGCGAGAGCGAGGTCGAGTGTCCGGTGGGTTTGCAGGCTTCGGTCGAGGACTGGTCTTTAGTTCCTAGTCTAAAGTGGTCCTTGAGCACTCTAGGCAAGGGTCCGTCAAACCCCTTCGACGGCCGACTCGTGCGGCTGCTCCCCAAAATGAGAGTCTGCACAGCCTTCCTGGTGTGGGACAGTATACCTCGACGAGAGATGTCAGTGGACTGCGTGGGGTGGTTCTTGTGGTTTAAGCCATCCTCTGGTCAGCCCTGGTCTGTCCTAGGGCGAGTCAAGGATTTCCCTCCTCCCCCCCCGCAGGAAATCAGACATCAAATGTTCCGGCAGCCTTTTCAGACGGCTGAGAGCCGCACAGGCACCTCAGTCTCTCATATCTTCCGCCGCCGCCCGGCTACCCTGGTTATACTGGCAGTTGCTTGATACATAATGTAAGTGCAGTAACTTGTGTACTGTATTTGCAGGGTGTGCTGTCCGAATCGAGGGCTGGCGTATTGCTCTCTCTCTAGGCCCTCATTCACTGGTGTTAGGAGCAAGTTTCTGCTCAAATACTAATCTTATATGCCCTCCTGTGCTCATACTTTTCTTTGGCATGCCGTCTCGTGACATGATAAGGCACGACTGCATTGCATACGGTACAGTTGTCAGTTATATGGTACCCACAATACATCAAACTACCTCTGGCCTGTTACAGTAAATTTTTGCTGTCTCTATCAAGATATAAGAGGTATATAAGAGACCCTTAGATCCCAACGTTATGCCGTTGATCATAATGTAACATTCTCTTTCCAGATCCCCTAGACCTGATAAGTTCAGACGAATTGCGAGCAGCCAACATCACTTTTCTAACAAATGACGAATGTGCAAAAAAGTGGAATCAAGGGGAATCTGCGGAAAAGTTCAATAATCTTCTTTGTTTACAGCTAAAGTCTAAAAACGACTCTGCAGCAACGTCTTGCGAGGTACAGGATTCGAGTCAGGCATTTGCACCCCACCCCGTCTAACCTACTCGCTTGTCTACAGGGCGACTCAGGCGGGCCGGCGTGGTGCACAAACGACCAAGGACATTTGGCTGTGGTGGGTGTCGTCAGCGGGGGTGATGCAAGGTGTGGTGGTTCAAAACCCAGCCTGTGCACTAAGCTGGCCAAATTTGTCGATTGGATTGAAGGAAGGATAATGCAGTTGAGTACATTAGCTTTGAGTGTGGAGCCGTGATAGAGATGCATGAACTCTGTCTCCTTATAATGGCGTGCTTTGCCAAATAGGTGGTGGGTTCCATTGCACAGCACTGTTTTGCGCTGCTCTTTTTCCCAAATAAGACCCTGACAACACACTGGTCCTGCGGATGCGGTTTATCAAATTGACATCATACAGTATGGTTTTGATCCCCAATCACCCAAATGTGCATTACTCTGTCGCATTTTACATAGAGGAGAGAGACACAAATATGCCAAGACTGCACCCAAAAATCCAACATCCTCTTAGTTTGTGCCCAAAATGGTTTCCGGAGTGACAAAATTATCGGCTTGAGGAATTCTTTTTTAAAGCGTTATTCATATGCATTATGAGTAGGTTTATGTGTTATTTTTTCGCCCAGCAAATTTGGAAGAATGGAGCAACGGCGGGCGGTGCTGACAGCAATTTTTCGTTTCTGACCTCGCGAGTCAAACAATGGGCGGGCAGTGTTCAATTGAATCGCCAAGCCTAGCCTGCCTGCTCCCACCCCCCCCCCCCCCCCCAATTGGACCTGGCTTTTCCAAGTCATGCCTGCTGCAGCTCCGAAGAGCCGCTTCTGTAGACATTCTCTGGTGACCAGCTTCTGGCCAAACTCCGAGGCAGCTTCTGGCACCTCAGAACAAGGCTGCCAACTCAACCAGGCGAGCGCTTTAGGGCCAACTTGACCCAACCTCGTAAGTTCAACTTCTGACTCAACCAAGGAAGCGGCTCCTGGTCAAACCCAGTAACGATTG
Organism: Mesodorylaimus sp. YZB2_4; assembly: GCA_030248295.1. Lineage (NCBI taxonomy): Eukaryota > Metazoa > Nematoda > Enoplea > Dorylaimida > Dorylaimidae > Mesodorylaimus > Mesodorylaimus sp. YZB2_4. The sequence continues at coordinate 53,661 of JASANH010000200.1, forward strand.
ACTCAACCCAGACCCAGTTAGCCCTGGCCTAGCCTATAAGCAACTGCCCACCCACCCAGTAAGCGAAATTGGATGCCAGCCTTATGAGCGGCGACCTACTGTAGATTCCAAGTGTGGGCAAGGTCGGCTGGGCTGCGGGAGTGGTAGGAGAGATGGCCAAGATGAACGCTGGCCACAGCTTCCAAACCACGTATTCAGATAAATTCAGGCCTGCATCCTTCGCAGCTTTGATATCCTCCTCTGCGGCCTTCCCATAGTATAATTCAAAATCGCAGACAAAACTTTTATTCCGAACTTGATAGGCTTACTCGCCATATACATTCGGATGCGACAATGGCCTTTGTACGAAATCATCTGTGAATTCCATATACTGCAAGGGTCACGTCCACATCGGATCCGAACAATCAGAATGCGAAAATTTGGATCGGATCATCCAGCTGAACTACCGGATCAAAAATTCTAAGCCTACCATAAGCGCAGGCAAACAGAGGGGCCCCTCGCGGTAGATAACGGTAGACCGCTACTTTTGTTTTATCATAGGGAGCTTCAGCCCAGCGTTACATACACACCCCTAAAGCGGCTGCTGGCCACCTTGCCCAATTTTTTATCGATCACTCATTCGAGCCGATAATATCTGCGATATTTAAGAAGTGATCGATTGGTGATTGGTTAGGTTGAATAATTATGGATACTTAATGGTGAATGAGAACTGCGATGATCGATAGTTGAAAGGGGGATAAGCACTGCACAGATCCCCAGATTCAAAAATTCAAGTCCAGAGTGAATCCCACATTCCAAGTCAAACGCGCACTCCTCGTGCCTCGTGCCTAATGGGACAGGCTTTCTTACTCAACCGCACCGAGTGCGCACAGACACGACACTGGTTAGTCAACGGCACCAATCTAA